>LPNX011233197.1:9535-69180 GCA_001517045.1 Pseudotsuga menziesii
TCCAATACAATCATATGCAAGCCGATAGTGACTAGCAGTTGTCAGCAATTCCTTAAATTTGAAATTCACAATTCAAATTTAATAAGCTCTTTCACATGGTAGATTCTGGCATAGGTCAGGGTCTTACCTCTCACTGCCATGCTCAAAATAATCTACCTGAAATGTGAGCTTCAATCAACCAAACACTTGGTAAGTCTGGATGCATATAACCTTTTCATTGCTACAACCATCACTGAAGCATTTTCAGAATTTATAAAAAAAAATTCAAATACTCCCAGCTGTTAGTCACATCAGTGTTTATCAAAGCTCATTTACTTCATGCAATCATTATCATACTAACATTGCAAGGTATAGTTATATCATTCATGCAATTAAATGAAATGTTTAGATACCCTTACTTCACAAGTGTATCATTCATACCACCTTGCTCTTCAATAGAGCATTTCCGGCAGCCAATTGATCATGTCTATCCTCTTTATGCACTTACTATCCTGCATTCATAACAGCCTTTTAAACAGTTCCAGAATCATCATCAATTCATCATTTCAGCCATTAGTTATTCGCAATATCTCATGCACTCATCTCAATGCATTTATGCAGTGCATCACAACATTTGCACCTATACTTATGCAATCAATCACCCACACCCTTCATATGCATACATTCAATGCATAGCTACAAGATTCCTAAAATATGTTTAATGCATATCCACTCAATGCTACCTTGCATTTATTCAAGAATACTATGCTTTCAACATACCCTGCAGGGCCTAACCATGACTACCTCATATAGGATGCATTACTGCAATCAAGATCATTAGTACTTACTTTCCTTGGGCTACTAAGCTCAATCAACATATATGGGAATGACATCTTTCTATATTCAAATATCCACATGGTATGCAGTCTCTTACCTTTACCACTCCATGGAATTTGTCATAAGCAAACTCTTACCTTCATGGGTCCTACTTACACCCTTGACATGACCAATTTGGTTGGTCTTTTGCAAGAGATTGTAGAATTTTGCTCACCAACTTTTGTCTTGGACTTGTTGCTTTATCCCTTTCTCCAGAGGGTTGCTAGTCACATTCATCAGCATCAACAACATATCCATCTAGGTCCATGTCGTCGTTGGTTTTGCCACTAATGCCAACATCAAAGCAATGATTATCATTAGTGGTTCATTATATATATATAATTTTCAATATTCTTACCAACATGCAATATCCTATGCATGCCATACATATCCTCATGCATTTCAAGCATAAACTTAGGAAATGTAGTTATAATCAGCAAGACAGAGTTTTAAGGAAACTTCCCTTTTCAATTCTTTCATCCTGGCATGGAACTACTCTTCCATACAACAGCTGACTAGCCTTCATAGTCCTTGCTACCTTTGGGCATGAAATTGTTCAGATTTGTCCATTTGATAGCAGTGGCCATCTTTAGCACTTTGCTGCTTCATGCTCAGATTCTGGTTTCTTACCCTTGTTCCCCACTGGATAATCTTTCCAACGCCTATCCACATGCTTCATTCCGACCTCGGATGTGAAAACCACACCACTTCTAAGAGTGAAGACTTTCACCAAATCTCAGGCAAAACACACAACTGTATTTTGGTCCAGAATGTTGACTTCAGCCACCTCATTTCCGATGCACCATTCATCTTTTATGAATTTTGGGTTTAACTAATTTTCCCAAAACATAGAATTTTCTTTTCTCCAGAACGACTGTCTCTGGGGACGAAGGGGGTCAAGGGGGCTTTCCCCCTTGTGGCTGCCACTGCAGGGCAGGTCGAGGGCAACACCCTCGTTTTTTTTTTTAAATCATTGGTTTTCGTGCAATCTGGCGCATTAGATCGCTGCCACTTTCTCAATTTTCAGCCCTGAAAATCCACTGAAAAACCACTCAAAATTCCTCCGAAAAACAACTGAATTTTCCTTTGTTCAATCGGGTCTCTTCCCCAATTATTCTTCCACAGAATCGGCTCTCAAACCATTTTCTCTTCCGTAGAATCGGCTCTCGGAACCATTTCTCTTCCGCAGAATTGGCTCTCGGAACCATTTCTCTTCCGCAGAATCGGCTCTCGAAACCATTTTTTCCTTCCGATCAGCATCGGCAACCTTTCTGATCGGAAGCCTTAATGCTTTTGCTTCCGCAATGGCGGATCACGAAACGCTATCTTCTTCCGATCGGCGGACGACTTTCCATACATAGAAAAAAAAATTAAACTTAACTTTCCTCATGGCGTCGACTACATTTCTCATCGGCCGGCTAGTGTCTTTGGCTTCCGCAACGGCGGCACGCAGAACACTTTCTGCTTCTGATGGCTGATGTCTTCCGGACTTAGGAAAATTTTCAAAAATTTTCCCCTTTAGTCTTCCTTTGGTACTTGATTGACGTCGACAGGCTTTCTCATCAGAAGACTTAGCGCTTTTGCTTCCGCAACGGCGGCACACGAACCACTTTCTCTTCCGATGGCCGCTCTTTACTTAAAGAAATTTTAACTTTGGGCATCGACGGTCTTTGCACTTCGGAAGGCTAGTGCCTTTGCCCTCCGCAACGGTGGAATGCCAAACATTAAATTCTTTTGATTGGCACTTACTTAGAACAATTTTTAAACTTTTCTTGTGGTGTCGGTGGTCTTTCCCGTTGGAAGACTTAGCGCCTTTCGCTTCCGTAACGGTGGAACATGAAACGCTTTCGCTTCCGCAACGGCTGAAGTCCATTCCACTAAGTGTCCCGATGGCTCAAACACTTAACAAAATTTTCAAAAATTCTTTTGAAACTTTTCGCCTGTCAGCAATCAGATCACTACCGCATCGGCGATTTAGTCCTTTCGACAGCCGCAACGGCGGACTGTCAAACGCTAAATCCCTCTGCTACATCGGAATTCTGTTCCTCTTTAGTGCTCCGATGATCCGACTGTTCAAGCACTTAGATAATTTTTTTGGAAGTTTGCTGCCATCAAAATCGGATCTCTGCTAGGCAAAATGAAGTCCTGCCTCTATCACTGCATCCTTCATGGCCCATAGAGGCCCACTGTTGTAGCCTTGAGCTCTGATACCACTCTATCATGTCCCCATCCCTCCGACCGATGAAGAGGACGTGACGAACACCACCAACAAGTGGGAAAACGGCCCCATGAACATAAACAAACATCAATGCTGGAATTAAAACTTACAAGCATACACAGATGTAGAATGAATCAACATTCAGCGGAAGCAACACACATACATTTCCAGCATAAAACATGTTCATTGTAATTCATTATACAATAGATATAAATTGCAGAGACAAAACAACCAATATTACTTATCTTTTGGATGGAGAATTCACTCGCAACCAGCTACGTCGCTGCAACGTTCCACCCAACCATAGGCCAGTATGCTCATCAATCTCTCAGCAACATTGCCAGCCCCGAGCTGGGCATGATTCCTCCAGGATAAGGGTCACTGCAGGCTTACACATAGCCAAGGGACACAATTAGCCAAACCAACACCACTGGGTTTACGAGGCCTTCAACAATCATCCAAGCCAGCATCATCCGAAGACCAACCACTGCCTACTGCAGCAACACAATCCCCTCATAGCATCGTGAATAAGGAAAGGACAACCGGTGACAGACCCAAACCAGGGATGAAACACAGCTCAAGCCCACTAGGCAACCCTGAGTTGTTCTTGGCCCTAACGTGGCCAAACAACTCAGCAACAACACCCAAACCAGGGTATGTCAGCAGCCCAACTCACAATGAAAATAATGGCAACAATCCAAAGCCCATAGTGGATAAGAAATAGAACTCCCAGCATAGCCATGGGAAACTCAAATGCAGACCTCAGTAGAAAACAACTCACTCCAAATACACAGTGGCCCAAAATGCAATTGGACACCACGGCCAACAAAACGTGGGGAAGATGACACACATGCAAAGTCAGAAATGGAAACAGAGATCGGACTCTCAACAGCATCCGATAGTCGTGGAAGAGAAACAATAACCCAAACTGTGGGTTACACAAACAACAAGCCCGAATCACGGGTTAAACCAACAGCAAGGCAGAAATTGTGGATTAAAGCCACAGTCATTCACATACTAGCAAAAATCGGGCCCCTTGAGGCTGTTTCACCTACTCGCTATATGCACAACCAAGAAGAGTCGCGACTGGTGCATGAAGAAGACGAACTAACCTTTGCCTGCACGTCCCTTTGTGAGCGTGAACAGCTCCCTTATGCGCATGGATGAACAGACTTCGGCTCTGTGTGAGGAAGAACCAACCATGGAGAGAACGAACAGACCAGCATTGTGAAGGTTGGAAAACGTGGGAGGGAAGAGTAACTGTTTCTTCTACCCCACACGATGGTGAAGAGGAGAGGCTGCTGGGGGAGTGGGCACGTGGGAAAGGACTGATAGTCCTCCACAACCACCACCACTCAGTAATAACTACCTCCACCAACAACAACAAAATAATAAAGAAGTTTAACAAGGGAAGATGGAAAATCAACAAGGTGGTAACACATGGGTTTTTCCCCCATAGACCAAGGTTTGACATCCCCCACCCCTTATCCTTTGGAATCATGCCCTTTTCATTCAACGTTGCATTACCGTAGCTGGTTGTGGTTTGTTTTATTTGATGTGCGTGTTTACATGATGCCAACCATAATGTGCCGGATAGCATGATATACCATCGGCAACTATCCCCATTGCCGAAACATACACAACCAAATCGATGGTGGGGCTTTTGCCTATAGCTCCTCACCACGATTAATTTCATTATATACATCATGCAAACGGGGTCAAAACTGGGACGTTACATGTTTTATTAAGCCTTTTCCTGTCACGTTAGGATCATAGATGTTTTTTATTTCTTGGGATGGAGTGAGTCATTTTCGTAAGACACATGCATTATCACCATATTAGAAATGCATTAGCTTACAATAAGCTAAGTAAGACCCTAATACCTTGTAAACCTTAAATGTTGAGATAAGGTTGTAAACAAAACTATATTACTTGTTAAATCCACACAAAACTGTAACAAAGGACAAGATATGTAGGACACATTAACATGACGATGCAAGCACATCAACTTTAAACCATGACAAGAAATATTGACATCTAATCATTACGGTCAAGTAAGTAAATTTGTTTAGTTTTGTTGTCCTACTTGGATTTTCAACTTTAGATTGTTAAAATCATATTTTAAGCTAAGTCCTAGGATGTAAGTGGAATGTGGTAAATACCATAAATTTTATTATGAGCTATGTTGTAACCTAGGGTAAACACTAAGTACCAATTTTTTTTTTTACTTATGGATTTCAGGAGTTGTTACAAAAATTACATGTGTAAATACATGTGACGATAGTTATAAGACGTTGTGACTAATAATTACATGTTAGGACAAAATAGTAAATAATAGAGTAAAAGAAAATAAATATTATTTATGGATTTTTATAGGTGTGTGAAACTCCCAAAGCAGTTTAGACTCCTACCTTTCCTAGTCCTTATATAGTTGAAAATTTGTAATGTCCCCAAAATTCGAAATTTTTTTTTTGTAGGCTAGTTAAATACTACCTATCATGGACATTAATTCATATTTTGCGGAATATGTCTGTCATTGTTTACTAGGTCAAAATGTCCTAAGCTTCCTTTACCTTTCTATGTATTTTCCTATGTAATGCTAATGTAATTATGCATTATGTTTATAATACTCAAACTAGTTAAATGATTACTCTGCTAGTGTTTACTATTTATTGTACATTTTCATATGTTGGTTCAGTTATGTCTTACTTCATGGTTATCTGTTTTGTACTTTGTTTATGGTTTTTTATGAAAAGTTTTGACTCGCCTTTAACTGTCAAGGGGGTGGAGTGGCGGGATTTGTATCCCTTAAGGGACCACTTAGAGAGGTAAATGGTTCCTCTTGCTTTTACAGGGTTTACTTAGTTCATTGCAAACTAATGCAAACTTCCCCTTTTTTTTCTACAGGTTACTTCGTTGACGGAATATATCTATGAAAGCTAAATGTAACATCCTATGGTGTGCTAACTATGCTACACTATCCTATGCATACCAAAGATAAAAGGACTAAAGTACTGGCCTAACTATTTCTACTTCCTCTGTTTATGTAGTGTTGGGGTTGTATGACATGAATCTTCATGGTTTACATTTATCGTTATGGTTTGAGGTTATGATAATCATACCCATTTGATATTTATTTTATAACATGTAATTTGTAATGTGTAAATCCTAAGGTTCAAGGCTTAATTCATAAATCATGGAAAAGTTTACACTAAATCCTTGGAAATACTATGGGTTATGTGAAAACCTTTCATGGAATATTTCATATGCAATGAAACTATGGCTTAAATATACCAGAGAGGTTTTGATGGGGGTTTAGTGCAATTGTGCAAACGTTGCGGTTTTGACTATGGAGAGGTGGGTAAAAATCACGTTGATAGAGGGAACCAGGGTGGCACATTTATGGATTGTTGGGAAGTGGGGAAAATGATCCTTAAGCGCTGGCCTAGTCGTTGTTGGAATTTATTTGGCTCAAATTCTATTTTTCTACATGGTTTTGGCTCTCTCGTGTTCATTTGTGTGGCATAAAAGACTCTTCCTGCGCCTATAGGTATGCTCTCAGTCTGGTTTTGCAGCATGGTTTTGTTTGTGTGCTTTAGTTTGAGGTTTAGAATACTTCTAATGGCTATGCATTTTGTTTTGCAGGTGACAGGGGTGGCTTTGATTCATGGCTCGTTGGTATCTCTCTGGATTGTATGCGCTACCCTTCAACGAGTAATCTCTTTTGGTTATGGGTTCAAAGGTTGGGTCCCTTGAGATATTGGGGATCTAAGAGATACGTTTGTAATTATTGTTTTGATGATGGTTTTAAGTGTGGAGACTTAGAGTCGTGTCTTTCTAGATGAAGACTCATCTCTGTAATAGATTTTGGTTTTGTGTCTTAATCATGTGGTTTGAAATATTAATGGAGAAATTTTGCATTTTGGTTTTAAATGATGTGATATTATGGTATGACAGTGCCATTTCTTGCAATGGCACGATCTCGAATCATGACTGTGTGCATTTTACTTCTAAATTGTGGAATGTATGGTTTATTTATTGTGGCTGGAGTTTATTTTTGTGATGACCATTAGCTTGTAATACTTTTGCATATTTTTGTTAAATGTCGTGCCTATAACAACGTTGACAACAAGGTTTAATAATTACTTCTCGGTATTTAATATTTTTTGGGTTTGACTTTAATGTTTATTATCACGAGGTTTTCACCTCACAAACATGAGCCTGTCCCGACCTTGGTATGGAAATGCAACAAGCACATTTTATTGTTTTAAGCAAAATTAGAGCTATGAAAATGTAGTGATTTAAATTATAGTTTTAAGGATGGGGTTTACCGTCGTGTGCTTGGTATCTACAAATCAGCCCTCATGCAAATACGCAACTAATGATTTGTTGTTGGATGTTACTCTGTGTGTTTGGTTCTACTAGTGTAACTTATAAATGGGCGTAAAATTGTGGTTTATGTGGAAATATTTTAAGGGAAGCCTGTAATGCGAACCCTTTGTGGTTTTACAATGCTGGTATTTTCAAATTGATCCCTACATGATTCAATTCCTAGGAATGTGTTTGATTTTGGTTTTGTCTTTTAGAATTGCAAGACTACAAGATTCGATCCTGGGTTGTGTAATGCTTGGACTGGTGGTTGACACAGCGCGTGTGTTTTTGTTTTAGCAGCGATTCCAACAGTATTCGATCTTGGCTCCTTTAAATGGATATGTCATTTAATAATTTGGTTTGTATTATATATATAATTGATTACTAGTTTTGGTTAGAAAATAGTGGAGATAAATGTAATGATAATTATGCCTATGTCCGGACCTTAATAGGTCTCGATAGCTGGCTTTTATGTAGAGGATTTTATAATGGAAATAAATGTATGGGGTTTGTTTAAGATTTATCATTGTTATGTTTATTATAATATTAGTGTTTAACTATGTTAAGAGTGTTCATCGTATTTATGATATAATTGTTTAAGATTCAATATGGAAATGGTATTTGATTAGTTAAATTTTAATATGATCTGACCCTAGTTGTTGTTCTACACAGAGTCTAGAAAATTACAACATGAGAGAAGACATAATTTTAAAATATAGAATGATGGAAGAGTAATGCATAAATAATAAATACCATATATTTTCCTATAGTTTTGAAAACTGATAAAAGCATATATGACAGACTAAATAGTAATAAATATAATCTATATTCTTCTAACTAGGCCATGATGTTTAAGTAAACATAATACTCATGTAACAAAATATTTATATCTAAGGTTTGTATGAACATGTAAACTAAAATAAGTTTAGCTTCTTTTATTTTTATGTAAACAAAATAACCTAGCTACAGTAAACAAATACTATTTATCATTTGAGAATTTAATCCCTTTATTTAATCAGAAAAAGTCTATAAAATAGAAGGAAGATCAAGAAACCTCATACCTACAAGTTGAAACTATTTTAATGGCTTGAAACCGTGCACACTCAAGAAAACATCATTAAAAAGGACATAGATAGTTCTGACCTTTGTTTAGTTAACCGAATAACTTTGGAACTACCATGTTTCACCCAACCATGACTTGGAACTATTCCTGGTTTCAATCTGGATCCCCCCGAGTTGGTTCCAACATGCAAGTGACTTAGATCTCCTAAGGTAATTCTTCATTATTTGGGATAACAGGTTATGTATCCATTTTCTTTTCCTCTTGGGAAAAATGCTCTCCAAGAACACTCTTGAGAATAATCAGGTAGAGTGAATGGAAAAATCCCAAGATCCCAAAGCCTCTATTTGGCTTGGGTCTTTATAGACATACTTATTAATAAAAGGGGAAGTTAAATCAAGAATCATTTGTTTTCTTGAAATAACCCTTTTTACTTAATTTACTTAAATTTAATATTTATTTAAGTTTAACTTAGGAACTTTTGAGTAGTTCCTACTTTGACTCTTTTAGGTATTTAATATTTAATTAATATTAGTAATAATAATAATATATAGACCTTTCATTATTTTTCATAGCTCCTAGTATTATTACTTATGCTTACTCTTTTATACAAATTATGTATAAACTATATATTTATATATACCATTCTTAACATTTTTACTTTAGGTATCATATACATTATTTTTCATAGCTCCTAGTATTATTACTTATGCTTACTCTTTTATACAAATTATGTATAAACTATATATTTATATATACCATTCTTAACATTTTTACTTTAGGTATCATATATCATGATCCCTAACCACATGACACTTTTCTTTTTAGCTTATACTCACTTCTTTATTAAGACCTTCAGGTAGGGGTTAGATCAACTAGGTTAGGAAACTATAAACCTCCTTGCATGGTAGATTACCTCGTTTAACATGGTATTTCTTGAGTACTTGATGAGNAAGGCCTTCAGGTAGGGGTTAGATCAACTAGGTTAGGAAACTATAAACCTCCTTGCATGGTAGATTACCTCGTTTAACATGGTATTTCTTGAGTACTTGATGAGATACAAAAATTCAAAATTTTATTTAAGCACTTAAGAACAAGTAAGATGCGTTCAATGTTTTATCACAGTCGTTTTCACTCAAAATATTAATTTTTCAGTAACTCCTAATGTTTATCTAGGGCCCATACTCAACGCTGAGAAACAAGGAATTACAAACTTAGTGCAATTCCAGACCTCCTCGCTCAACACTAATGTTAGGATGTATTTGTAGGATACATCTACGGATACAATGGCCAAGGATCCGATATTATATAGCTTATACTCAGCATCAACTTGGAATGATTCAGGGATTATTCCCAACACATCCAGTTCTTATCTTTCCATGTGCTTCAGANAAATATGTAAGATGCGTTCAATGTTTTATCAGAGTCGTTTTCACTCAAAATATTAATTTTTCAGTAACTCCTAATGTTTATCTAGGGCCCATACTCAACGCTAAGAAACAAGGAATTACAAACTTAGTGCAATTCCAGACCTCCTTGCTCAACACTAATGTTAGGATGTATTTGTAGGATACATCTAGGGATACAATGGCCAAGGATCCGATATTATATAGCTTATACTCAGCATCAACTTGGAATGATTCAGGGATTATTCCCAACACATCCAGTTCTTATCTTTCCATGTGCTTCAGAGCTTCCTTCTCAACATAAAGGTTTCATAACTCATGTGCTACAAATCCTCTTGCTCAACACAAACATTAAAATACTCATGTGCTCTAGAGAGTCTCACTCAACACAAACATCAAATACTCATGTTCTCTAGACCTGGGTAACACTTTTTGGCAAACGCATCTTGCCAAAAAAAAAAAACATACCTCGGTCGAGGGCTTTATAAACCCTCGACCGAGGTTTTATAAAGCCCTCGACCGAGGTATTTTTCAGCCCTCGGTCGAGGTATTTATTAACNCAAAGGTTTCATAACTCATGTGCTCCAGAGCCTCTTGCTCAACACAAACATTAAAATACTCATGTGCTCTAGAGAGTCTCACTCAACACAAACATCAAATACTCATGTTCTCTAGAGTTTCTCTCTTCAACACAAACATCAAATACTCATGTACTCTAGAGCTTCTCGCTTAACACAAACATCAAATACTCATGTGCTTTAGAGCTTCTTGCTCAACACAAAAATCAAATACTGATGTGCTTCAGAGCTTGCACTCAACACAAACATATCATCAATTATGTGCTTCAGGTTCCCCGTCCAACACATGAAATCATGTACCTAAAACATATGCAATTGGATTACGCCCAATATATCAAAGAAATCATCATTCTCATGTGCAGTGGGGTCTTACGCCCAATATACAACATAAAAATCAAAGCAACATCATATGCATTGGGGATTATGCGCATGAGTGTCAGGTCAAAAATTTAGGATATTATATCCCTCCATGCTTAGAACAACACCATCCTTGGGGTTCTAGGGACTAGGAATGAAATCATGGAACAAGGCGGGGTAAGCCTCTCTCATGGTGGATTCATTATCCCAAGTAGCCTCATTGGCCAAAAAAAACTTCCATTGCACTTTCAACTGGACTATGGTGCACTTCCTAAGCTGTACCTCTCTCTTGTCTAGTATATGAAGGGGTTCAGGTACAAAATCCACTTCAAGTTCCACCAGTAACAAGGACCAATAAATCACATGTTTAGTATCATATAAATATTTATTTATTAAGGATTCATGGAAAACATTATGAACTCTTATGTGAGAAGGTCAAGCTAGTTCATATGCCACTAGCCCTTTCTTGGCTAATATCTCAAAGGGTCCACAAAATCTCGGTGCCAACTTTCTGCACTTCCCCAAGCTCAATGAGTTCCTTTTTGCTTTTACTTTTAAGTAAACATGGTTTCCTATTTGATAATACTTATCTTTTATTTTCTTATCCATGTAACTCTTTTGGTGGTCTTGTTCCTTTTTAAGGTTCAGTTGGACCTTTGTAACCAATTGTTTCAAGTCCTTTTCGGTCCCTAGCATGAATTGATCCATCGGCCTATCCCAAGTAACCGATGTTCTACACTTCCGTCCATAGAGTACCTCGAAGGGAATCGTCTTGGAAGAGGTATGGAATCTGTTCTTATATGCAAACTCTGCAAGATGCAGGTAATCTTCCCACTTGGTGGGGTTGTTCATGACATACATCCTCAACATGTCTTCTAAAATCTGGTTTACCCGTTCTATTTTCCCATCTGTCTGCGGGTGGTAAGCATTACTAAAGTTTAACTCCATCTCTAATCCAGAGAATAAGGATCTCCAAAAATTCTCAATAACTTTGTATCTTGATCTGAGATGATTTCCTTGGATATCCCGTGCAATCTAAATATCTTTTTGAAGAAGATGTCGACGATGTGTATTTCCTTGTAGGTCAACTTCACTAAAAAAGTTTGTTGCTTTTGATAACTTGTCAACTACTACAAAGATAGAGTCATTTTGCTTCTTACTCTTTGGTAGACCCGTAATAAAATCCATACTAATTACCTCCCACTTCCATTCTAGAATGGGTAATAGATGCATCAATCTTGAAGGATGTTGGTGCTCAACTTTGAACAACTGACATTCTTGAGATTTTGTGATAAACAACGCTATGTCAGGCTTTAACTTAGGCCAGAAAATGTCTCTTTACTATGGATATCATCTTTTGATATCCCAGATGACCTGAGTAGGGCGTCCGATGAAATTCCATGAGGATGTTGAACCTGATGTCCCCTCCTTTCGGAACATACAATATTTCTTTGGACCACAACAGACCCATTTCGTCTACCTTGTACTCTTTTTGTTGCTGAAACAACCTATCCTCTTGGACCTTCTTGAGGATTTCAACATAGAAAGGGTCAACTTTTGTTTTCTATTCTAATCCTCTCATGTAATTCCGAATCTGTTTGAATTAAAGTCACCTCCTATATAATATGAGCTCGTCAGCGTAAAGCATCAACAATTTTATTCTCCTTGTCATTTATATGCTTTAACTCGAAATGGTACTCGCTAAGGAAAGAAAACCATTTGGCATGCCTAGCATTAATATCTTCTTGCTCAAATAAATATTTCAGACTCATATTGTTTTTTTTTCTTAAGAAATTTCTTCCCCATGAGGTAGTGCCTCCACATCTTCAAGGCATGGATGATGGCTGCTAACTCAATATCATGGGTGGGGTAGTTTTGTTTGTGTTCCTTTAAATTCTGTGACTCATAACAGATCGTGCAATCATTCTGCAAGAGGAATCCTCTGAGCCCTTCCTTGCATTCATGAAAACAACGAAATCCCCATCAGAATTTGCAATTCATACTATTGGTGTAGTTGTCAAAAGTTGTTTAAGCTTTTGAAAAATTTCCTCGCACTTGGTCTCCCATAAGAACTTGTTCACCTTCTTTTGCAAAGCGGTCATGGGACAAGCTATCCTCAAAAAGTTCTCTATGAAATTTCAGTAGTAACCGGCTAATCCCAAAAAGGACCTAATGTAGGTGACACTAGTGGGGGTAGGACAATATTCTATGGATTTAATATTTTTTGGGTCCATGACTATCCCCTTCTCAGAGATGTTGTGACCTAGGTACTATTTCTGTGGTTTGTAAAAATCACATTTACTAAACCTAGTGTAGGACTAGTGTTCCTGTAACACATGTAGTACTATGTAGAGATGCTACTCGTGTTCATGTTTACTCTTAGAGTAAACTAGGATGTCATCTATAAAGACCAAAACAAATTTATCCAGGTATTTATTGAAGATATTGTTCATCATACACATAAAGTTCGTAGGTGCATTGGTCAACCTGAATGGTATTACTACAAACCCGTAGTGGTCGTACCTCGTACGAAAGGCCATTTTATGAATATCCTCATCATGGATCTGTAGCTAATGGTATCCAGACCGCAGTTTGATATTTGAAAATATCTTGGCTCCTCCCACTTGACTGAAAAAGTCATCGATCCTAGGGAGTGGGTATCGGTTCTTGATGGTCATCTTGTTAAGTTGGAGGTAATCGATGCACATCTGCATCGTACCATCCTTATTCTTTATGAAAAGTATCGATGCTCCCCAAGGGGACACACTCAGTCAGATATATACCTTCTCAATCAACTCTTGCAACTTCGGCTTGAGTTCCACCAACTTTGGTGTGCTCATGCGATAAGGGCTTTTGAAGCCAGAACTAACCCTGGTGTCAATTCTATGAAAAAATCTAAGTCTCTTTTTGGTGGTAATCATGGTATCTCCTCATGAAATACATCTGTAAAGTCTACGAGAACTAGGAAGTCTTCGATGTGATTTTCTCTTTCAACTTCTATGTCCTGGATGTTTACTGCAAACAGTTTGCAGAATTTCTTAATGCACTTCTTTGCTTGTAAATCAGATATTTTCCTTACGGAAACTTTCTTAGGTATGCCTTGAATCTTTACCTGATTCCCTTGGCTATCTGTACACAATATTGACTTGTGTAAAAAATCGAGCATGATATGGTGTTGTTCCAACCAATCCATGATGATAAGTTTATCATGCGATCTTAAGGGTAGAATGTTCAGACTTATCCTAGAAGGGAAACCATTTAGGTTTACCTCACAATCTCTAACTATTTCATAAACCTTTCATTTCATATTTGTGGCTAATTGTACCAGATAGGGTTTGTCATGTTTAACTCTGTCTAGTTTACATAAATCAACAATCTTAGGCGATACATAGCTTCGAGAAGCATCAGGGTCAATCAATATTGAAATAGAAGTGTTGGAAACCTTACCTTCTATCTCAACCATAATAGCCTGATGGTTTTCCTGTCGGTCATCCAAGGTTGCATAAATCCTCGGTGTTCTAGCTATGTCCTCTACTGCTGGTTCTTCTTGTAAATTGTGCAAGACTCCATTTGTCTTGTTCCTACAGTCTCAAGCATAATGGGCCCCTTGGTATTTACAGCATTTGATCTGCAGCGGGGCAACATTGGCTCCCCCATTTGCTGCTAGTTTGTTAGAATTTGAAGCTGGTACATATGGCTTTGTACCTATCTTTTTGAAGTTCTTATTGGATGGAAAATTGTTGTTCTTTTTTTTCTGTAAGGTGCTGGGTTGAAACCTGGTTTGCGGTTGTTCGAGAAGGTCCTAGACCTGTCTATGCTTCTGTTGATGTTTTCCTTCCTTAGCTTCCCATGCTCATAGAAAATCCTAGCTGTGTATAGGGTGGTGTCCAATGTTTAAGGCATTTCAAATTCAATCATTTCCCAAAATTTGGGAGTAAGACATCCTAAAAAATGTTGTATTTTCACTTTCTCGTCCTTTATGTATGGCACATAGTGTAACATATCCAAAAATCTGTTAATAAAAGCATCCATGGTCATGCAATCCATTCTTAACTCGTGAAACCCTTTCACCTTCCTGTCGAAGAATATTTCAGACATGTATTTCTCCTGAAATATTCCGCGAAAGTCACTCCATCGTATTTCTTTTACCTCATCTTTCTTGGTATGTTTTAGGTCTCTCCACCATCTAGCTTCTTTTCCATTTAAATTATAGATGGACATACAAGATTTCATCTCACTTGAGTAATTGTGTACTTAGAATTATTTGTGTATACCGAGAAGCCATTCTTCAACTTTTCCCCTGGTGTTCATCTCCTTTTCATAGGTTACGGCTCTTATCTTTCTGAACTCTCCTTGGAAGTTGTCATCATTCCTATGTTTCTTTCTGCAAGGAGAACGGGAATTGTCACTAGAAAGACTGTGATAATCTCTTTCTAGAGGTTCAGGGGTGTGTTCTTGTTTTCCTTGTTCCTTTGGGTTGCTAACCCGTTTATGATAGAACTCTTTCTTGAACTTGTTGGTTGAATGAGTGGGTTTTCCATGCGGGCTTCCTCCCATCATGTTCCACAACAAGTCTTCATTAATTGCTTGTTGTTCTTTTCTTTCATTCATATTATCATCCTTGAAACTCTGTAAGTTTGCTTGAACACTTTGTATGGTTTTCAGTATATCAAAATTTAATTGTAATGTCCCCAAAAATTGAAAAAAAATAAAAATTAATAGGCTAGTAACAACTACCTATATGGAACATTATTTGACTTGCGGAATTATATCGTACACTACATGTACCACTGTTTACTTGTAAGTTGTTCTTACGTTCTGTCATTTTACTTTCAGTCATTATTATTGATGTATTTTACTTACGATGTTTACTGCTTAGTTCTTATGATTATATCTTTGTCGTGTATGTGTCGTACTTGATTATATGATTTTTCCTTTATGCATGGTCTTACTTGTTATTTATAAAGTCCTAACTTAACTTTGTTTGTGGAGACAAAGTGGGTGGAGTGGCGGGACTCGTTCTCCCATGATGGTCTAAGAGGTAAAGGTGTTTACTTGTTTGCAGGCTTACTTAGTTCTCTGAACTAAGGCACCCCTTTTATTTCATATACAGTTCATACTTTGCGACGGGGTATTATTTAAAGAGTACTGAATATCTTGATCCTAAAATACCTATTGCTGGTTGTTATGGTTCCTTACCGACTTATATTTATAACCAGGTAAAATACTATTTTCATCAATTTATCTATCACAGCTAAATTTCCTATGTACTTCTTACACTTCATTATGGTTTATATTTCGTCGTTTACATCTTAGTATTTTTACGTTCTACATTTATTTTATTAAAACTATTAACATATCCTATGTTTTTCTTAATTTGAGGTTATGATTTGGCTTAATAACTAGGCCTTGATATTTATAAATTTTAATTACTAACATGGCATATTTCATATGCCATGTTTACTAAGCATTAATCTTAGGAAAGCGCATTGTATTATGTTAAGGCTTTAAGCCTATGGTTTACATGTTACATTTAATACATATGCCTTGTGGCTTGCTGAGGACTAGCGTAGACCATGCATGGACTATGCACTAAACATAACCTTGCAATGTATTAATCCTTATGATATGATATGGGGTGGCGAGTATACCATATGGTTGAACCATATACGTTGGGGTTTAATCCTTGCATGGGAATGGTGACCAATGTTTTTCAACGAAGCTTAACTATAGAAAATTGGGTTTTTGGTTATGATATTGGATACCAGCTGGTGCCATTAATGCACCTTGAATTTCATGGTAGCCCAAGCTTAGCGCTTGGCTCACGATGGACTTGTCATTTTGCTTTGTCATTTGGGGTTTGGTCTTGGCTCTGCGTAGGGAAAATGGAGGCGACCTCCAAACTTCGAAGGTATACTTCATCTTGGGTTTCATGCCTACGATTTCGTGTTCTTTTGAGGCTTCTATTGTTTCCATACTTCTCACTTTTGGTTTCGCTTGGTGTTTGCAGGTGCCGAGGTATGGTGAAGAGCAGTGTGGCTCAAGCTCTGTCGTTGGTTTGACTATGGAGCCAAGTGAAAGGTAAGCCTTTCCAAACAAGCTTACGCTTGTTGTCTCTCAGTCTGTCTGTGTTTTGTTTCATCATTTGGTTTGGGGTTTCTCTATGGGGTTTTGAATTCACCTTCGGGCTTGTGATGAATAGACTTGGTTTTTGTAAATACTTTTAGTCTTTTAAGCCGTGGAGTGAATCTTATACGCTTACAAACTATGTGTATAAGTTTATGTAGATTGTAAATTGTTATTTGGGATTTGGGATTTTTAAGCCATGGGCTGCACCTTTGCTTGCAATGGTTCCATAGCCCATTGGCACACCTGTGTGGACTTGACTGCGATAATGGCATTACTGTGTAAATATAAATACTACGCGTTTATGAAAAAGGAAATGATTAATGTGCTTACAGTGTGTGTGTTGGATTATTTCTGCGTTATTTGTAGCTCTGTGGGTTAAATATGGCATTTCTCCTTTGTTTATAGATTGTATATTTAAGTGGTTTAATTAGATATTTCCTGTAGTAATTGACATTGCATGGGTTGAGGCCATGCCATGTATGGCATGAGCCCTCCCACGATTGATGCAATAGATTTATTTATTCAATCCTTTATTGCATCAATTTAATTAATGAATTAAGGAGTGTGGAGAAACCATGAGTATAACCCATGATGGTTCTCGTAGGTGAAATCATTAACAGAGTTAATTTGTTTTTTATATCCATACTGTGTATTTTATTTGGTAAGTCATGGCTTGGGTGAATGTTGTGCATAGCTTTAGATGGTTGTTTTACTGTTTATAATTTCACTGGTTTGGAAAATAATGTGGATTATATGTGAGCCAAGGGTGTAAGCCCACGATGGCCTTCGTTGCTATAGTTAGAATTTTAAATGGACTATGTAATATTTTTTTTGGCCGAGGCCGTGCTTACAGCATTGGGTAGAAACTAAGGTCTTACGACCTCATTGTAGCATAATGGTTTGTTATTGTAATATTATTGAGTTTATTAATGTATCCCGCATACGATGTATGTATAGTGTGGCCTTGGTAACAATAGTCATAGGGTTTGAATCTTGTTCATGGTTAATGTAATAAGCTATATTTTTATTTATAGATGAGGATTGGGCTTGTATGCCCATAGGATTCGATTTTTGTTCACCATTGTAATTATTTGGGATTGTGTGGAGAAATCGATATGGTTTATTAAAATGGAAAGGATTCCTGTGTATGCTTTTATCTGGTGTTTAATTCATTATATGGGATGTCTTGCAGAGTTATGTAATTTGGTTACGGTTTATGTGTATATATTTTGGTTGTTTTTATTGAGTCCTGTGACTTGGATTTGTGAACCCATAGGGGTTGATATCATGACCTCTGTTTAAAATCCCAGAGTTCTTTAATTTGTTTTTAAATGTTTTACTTGGTTAATTTATAATTAATAGTTATGAGCAAATTAGTGTGGGAATAGAGATGAAATCATGGACCAAAAGAATGGTCACGATACCTCTTGTTTATTTATTTATGATGATGTTTATTTAATGGAATGATTTAGTAGTTAACTGGTATTAATGGTGCAGACCTTGAAAGGTCTTAATGGTTTATTAGAGAATAATTATGGATAGTATTTTTATTTGTTTATATTTGACGTCTATATATATGTATATATATCCATAATAGGTCAATTTGTAGATAATACCTTAGGTTATCTAGATATAGGTTTAAACATATATGTATTCACAACTTACTTTTAAGATTAATCTATTCTAAATCTACAGCATGTCTCTACTAGAAAATGTAATATGCCAGTAGAGTATATAAAGATTAAATGAACAATAACCAGCATAGATCCAAATCCTAGGCTCTATCAAGCGTCGAGAGGGATCAAATATTTGGAAGTGTAGACCTCTTCTTAACTATTGCACTCAACTATCAGCTTTAATGTGATTCAGAACAAGAGGCACATCTTTTATTTAAGGTCCACAAATAATATTTATATTATTAATATTTAATAATATTTATGGCTGCATATAATAATTTTTATTATTTTTTATTTTTTTAGGAAAGAAAATTAGAACATATTCCCCATACATAGTTTTAAAACCATGTGCAAGGTACTCCGAAAATCATGGGTTGTTTAGGAGGCCTTGCACATGGTATTAAAATCATTTGCAACTACCTCCTAAACCATGTACAATAAAACCATGGGTTTTTTAGGAGGCCTTGCACATGGTTTTAAAACCATGTACACTACCAACATTTTCTTTGCAGATAATTCAATTTTTTATTTTTTATTATTTTTTATTATTTTGTTAAGAAGAAACATTACAACATCTCCCCTATATTGTTTTGTTTTTCTCACCGACATTTTTTATGGCCGATAATTTATTTTTTTATTTTTTTATTCTGTTACGTAGGAACGTTACAACATCCCTCCCATATTAGGTTGTTTTGTGGCCGACATTTATTTTGGAAGATAATTAAAAGTTTTGTTTTTTATAGCTGACATCTATGTAACGTTACGTAATGTTACGTTACATAACGTTACAAGATCTCCCCCATACGAGGCTGTAGAGCGCCTCTCGGCGCAACAACAGGTCTGAAATAACCTAGTTTGTACATAACCCAGTTTTATCAATCATACTACTACAAGATTTAAACTAGGGTGTATAACCCTTGATGCACATTAGCAAATAAATTGAACTTGCAAAATAAACCATAAGTAAACCCTGGAAATACCTGGTATAAGAAATCACTTACAAACTAGGTTTAGTATTTTAGGATGCAAACCCTAGCAGTTTTAAATAGAGAAACATATACATTGAGTTAGGAAATGCAAAGTAATCATTTACCTAACATAGCTAGCATTTATTCTAGGAAAGTAGAATAAATAGTCTAGGGATTCATACCTATAAATTGAAGCTCTGTTAATGGCTGAACCTGGACATTCAAATAACCAGCATTAGCAATTCAAGATAGATCTGACCTCTATTTTTTATGACCATATCACTTGGGAACTACCACGTTCCACCCAACCATGACCCGAAACCATTCATGGTTTAAATCTGGACCCCCCCAATATGGACTCCAACATGCAAGTAGCTTAGAGCTCCTAAGGTAGGGCTTCCTATCTGGTATATCAGATCTGGATCATTTCTCCTTTTTCCTTCCAGGAAAATGTTCTCCAAGAGTTTACTTGAGAGAAAAACAGGTAGAAAATTATTCATCCAAATGATAGATCAGAACCCCAAGCCTTTCCTTGACTTGAGACTTTATAGATAGAATTTTCAGTCAAAGGGACAGTTAAATAAAGAAACCTTGGTTTCTTGATTTAACCCTTTTTAATTACTTTGGGTAATTTTTAATATTTCAACTTAAGAACTTTCAATTAGTTCCTAATTAGAATTTTGTAGGTTTTGGACTATTTATTATCTTTACATAATAAATAATAATGGATGGATCTTTTATTTCTTTCTTTAATCATTAATATTATTACTATATTTATTCTTTATACATCCCATGTATAAAATACATAATAATATAACATTTGTCTTTGGGCATCATATACCATGATCCCTAGACTTAATGACACTTCTTGATTAAGGTCAAAGTAGGTAGATGGTTATGTCTACTAGGCTAGGAAACTCTAAACATCCTTTCATGTTGGATTTCCCTCGTATAACGTGGTAGTTCTTCAGTACTTGATGAGAATACAGAAATTTGAAATTTCATTTAATCACTTATAAATAAGTATGATGAGAACAATATTTTTCTCGAGTCATTTTCACTCGAAAGTTATTAAATTCTTTTCAGTAAGTGTAACCCCTAGCGCTTACCAGAGCCCATACTCAAGGCTTTAACATGGAGTTACAATTCAGTGCTATTCCAGAGCTCTTCGCTCAACACTAATGCTAGGATGTACTTGTACGATACACCTAGGTATACAATGGCTGAGGATCCGATGCTCCAGACTTATGCTCAACATCAACATGGAAGGCTCCAGGGCTTATGCCCAACACTTCCAATTATGTTTTCATGTGTTCTAGAGCTTCTCACTCAACACAAAGGTAAGTACGCATGTGCACCAGAGCTTCTTGCTCAACACAAATATTCGATCACTCAAGTGGTCCAGAGCTTCCCGCTCAACACAAAGCATCTCATCAATCATGTGCTTCAGGGTCCACGCCCAATAGAAAAAATCATATATATATATCATCAAGATAAAAATAAAACATCAAGATAATCATCATAATCAATAGGCACATGCCTATAAGTGTTAGGTCCAAACTTCAGGATATTTCATTTATTCAACCACCATTTCTTCTTACCGAGTGGGGGTATTCAGTTTTCATTACCAACTGTTGTCTTCTTTCGTGTTCATGATCTGAAGTGTTCCTTGAATCCTGCAATTTAAAATTTTAATAACAAGAAATATTTTGTTTGTTAACTAAATTTCAAAAACATAATTTATTTTCTGCAACGAATGTTTGGCACTCCCATTAGGTCTCTTAGTGTTGAAATTGGGCTCTGATAGCACTTGTAACGTCCCCAAAATTTTTTTTTTTTTTTTTGTAGGCTAGTTAAATACTACATATCACAGACATTAATTCATCTTTTGTGGAATATATCTGTCATTGTTTACTAGGTAAAAGTTTCGTAATATTCCTTTACCTTTCTATGTATTTTCCTATATAATGTTGATGTAATTATGCACTATGTTTATATTACTCAAACTGGTTAAATGATTACTCTGCTAGTGTTTACTATTTATCGTACATTTATGTATGTTGGTTTAGTTATGTCTTACTTCATGGTTATTTGTTTTGTACTTTGTTTATGGTTTTGTTTATGAAAAGTTTTGACTTTCCTTTAACTATCAAGGGGTGGAGTGGTAGGACTTCTACCAATTAAGGGACCACTCGGAGAGGTAAATGCTTCCTCCTGCTTTTACGGGGTTTACTTAGTTCATTGCAAACTAATGAAAACTTCCCCTTTTTGTGCAGGTTACTTCGTTGATAGAACATATCTACGATAGCAAAAATGTAACATCCTAGGGCATGCTAACTATGCTATACTATTCTATGCATACCGAAGATAAAAGGACTAAATTCCTGGCCTAAATGTTCCTACTTCCTTCGTTTACACATAGTTGGGGTTGTATGATTTGAATCTTCATGGTTTACATTTATCGTTATAATTTGACGTTATGATATTTTTTCCCATTTGATATTTATTTTATAACATGTAAATTGTAATGTGTAAATCCTGAGTTTTAAGGCTTAATTCGTAAATCATGGAAAACATTATATTAAATCCTTGGAAATACTATGGGTTATGTGAAAACCTTTCATGGCATATTTCATATGCCATGAAACTATGGCTTAAAGGTACCAAAGAGGGTTTTGATGGGGGTTTAGTGTAATTGTAAAAATGTTGTGGTTTTGACTATGGGGAGATGGGTAAATATATGTTTATAGTGGGAACAAGGGTGGCACATTTATGGCTCCTTGGGAAGTGGGGAAAATGAGCCCTAAGAGCTGGTCTAGTCATTGTTTGGATTCATTTGGCTCTGCTTCTGTTTGTCTGCATCGTTTTGGCTCTCTGGTGTTCACCTACATGGAGTAACAAACTCTTCCTGCACTGATAGGTATGCTCTCATTCTGGTTTTGCAGCATGTTTTTGTTCGTTTTCTTCAATTTGATGTTTATCATACTTCTAATGGCCATGTGTTTCATTTTGCAGGTGACAGGAGTGGATTTGATTTGTGGCTTATTGGTGGCCCTTTGGACTGTCTGCGCTACCCTTCAGTGGGTAAGCCCTATGAAAGCATAGGCCTTTTTACCTCTGTGTGCATGAATAACAGAGTGTTTACCTCTAAGTTTAAAGGGTTAACATTGTATTTGTTTTGGTTATGGGTTCAAATTTATGGGTCCCTTGAGATATTGGGCATCCACGAGATGCATTTGTAATTACTATTTCGATGACGGTTTTAAGTGTGGAGACTTAGAGTCGTGTCTGTCCAGATGAAGACTCATCTATGTAATAGATTTTGGTTTTGTGTCTTAATCATATGGTTTGAAATATTAATGGAGATGTAATGTCCCCAAAAATTCAAAATATATATTTTTTTAATAGGCTAGTGAAAACTACCTATGTTGGACATTATCGAACTTGCGAAATGTAATGTACACTAGGTGTGCCACTGTTTTATCGTAAACTGTTCTTACATTCTACCTTCTTGCTTTCAGTTATGATTTTTACTGTGTTTTACATTATGATGTTGTAATGCTGATTACTAATCTATTCTTATGTTTATACATTGTTGTGTATGTGTAATTACTTTGATTATATACTTCTTTACTTTAATCATGCGTTTACTTATTATTTACATGGTTCTAACTTAACTTTGTTCTTGGAACCGAAGTGGGTGGAGTGGCGTGATTAGTTATCCCATGTTAGAACTAATCACGCCATTCGACCCATTCTTAGGCTTAGATCCTAAAGAGTTTGATCCATAAATTACTAAGGTTTAAGACTTAGTGTATGCGATTCATGTGTTAACATTAAGCTTGTATTAACTTGGGGTGGTGAATATATATAGTTTTAAACTATGCGCAGGGGGTTTAATAGTTTGCACATTGGGGTTTAGACTCTTGCATGAAAATGGTGGCATTCGATATTTTAACGCACAGGAACTATAGAAGAGTGGGTTTGGAGTTTGATAATGGCCAATAGGCTGGTGCCATTAATGTGCATTGGAGTGTGTCGTAGCCCAACATAGGGTTTGGATCCACGATGGACTTGTTCATTTCATTATGTTTGTTGTTTGCTCTCAATTCTATGCAGTATGGTGAATGCAACCTCCATTTGGATGATAGGTATGGAAACATTGTGGTTTATTACAACCTTCGTGGTGTGTTGGTAGCTTACTGCATGATGTCATACTTCTTATTATCATTATTTTGTTGTGGTTGCAGGTTAAATGGATGGCGAAGAGAGGCCTGGTTCGTATCCTTGGGAACAATATTGGGCCAAGCCATACCTTACGGTAATCCTATTAACAAGTTCTCACTTGTCCCCTCTCGACTTCATTGTTGAGTCTAAGTTGATTTTGTCAGGGTTGGGGTTTTCTCGAGTCTAGAAAAACTACGATTTTATGCAGCGAATAGAATTGGGGTTTACTATGGGGTTTTCATTGGCCTTCAGGCCTAAGTTTATAAATGTAAGGACTTTGTTTAAAGTAGTGATTTTATTCGTGACAAGAAACATTGGCACCTTTGACAGGCTCTGTGTTGGTAATGCTACGACATTGGTTTTTAGTGGTTGGATTTGTTTTCCTTTGGGTCCAAACTTATTAAATGTATAGGGTTTATTTAAAGGCACTCTGTGTATCAATGCATGGGTATTACAGGCTCTGTGTATTTTGCTATTTACTGATTTAAAGATGTATAAAGGCCACGGTAGCACCATTTCTTGCATTTCTTGCAATGGTGCAAGGCCGTAAGTAGTTGAGTGTGTAAACTATGTTAATGTATTAAGACAATGTGTTATGAGTAGATGCGTCATGTATGATTGCAATGGTTATTATAATCTAGACTGTGTGTAAAATTTGGGCTGCATTGATGGTTATTACATTGCTACATTTCCTCCCATGGTTAATATGTATGTAATTTATGTGGAATTTATTATAATAATCAACCCATAGTTACCTACCTTAGACATTAATTTAATAATTTTTGTCTTATTACCTAGTTTCCTAGATTCCACTCTATGCTAGTTGCCTTCTACATGTCCTAGAAGTCAACACATGCTAATCCTGAGTCATGGAGTGCTTGGGAAACATCCTGGAAACCCATTTTAGCATGTCTTCTTTATTCTAGATTCTCTAAAGCGTATATCTGCTTTTTCTGTAAAGCTGCCTTGTTTTATTTTTGATTTAAGGCAAAGGAAAAGCTAGCCTAGTTGTAACTGCCTTTTTTATTCCCACATCATCCTCCCTCATTTTCTCCAAATAAAAGAATGTATGAGCTTTCTTTCCATCCTTCTTTATCTTTCCCACTTGACTTATCCAATTCATGAGCATCTACCTATATTTGGAAACTGCTTTATGCACCTATGGGGGATTTGACTAGTTTTGGTAAGCCTGCTTTTTGACTATTTCGAATGGCATATTTATGCATTCAAATATACCATGTAATTATATATTATAGAATCCTATTACTTCATAAGGTTGGATATTGTACACTTACTCAATACAGATTAGTGTTATGCTCCAATTTCAGTCTCCTTTGGTGTTAATTTTGCATGTTCAATTAGAAATTTTATGATTGTAATTGATCTATCTCTTGGGTTTAATTTCCACATGGTATCAGATCCTTTGTATATTGATTTCTATCCTTCCATATTGCTATTGCAGGCTCGACATCTTGGATGGGAGCATATTCTGCTAATTGAAGGGAACAGTTTCTAAGCTATAAACCAATCTCAGAAGATCACCTTGACTCCATTCAATTTCTTTAAGTGGAAAGGTGAGATGGAGATATTGCTGAGAGAGAAAGGTCTCTATAGGGTGACTATGGAAACTGAGGTAGAGCCCAATGTAGCTGCAGAGAAAATCAAATGTCACAACAGGAGGGATGAGGCCTATGGTATTTTGTATTTGAGCATTCCAAGAGACCTCCTCTTCCATCTTGATGGATTGACATCACCTAATGAAGTGTGGGAGAAGCTTGTAGATATTTTTGTAAAGACAGATGAGATGAGAGGACATTAAATCGACAATAATCTGATCTCCTTGAGTCCAAGTAGCTTCGAATCATTGCAACTCTACTTTTCCAAGTTTAAGGCCCTTGTTTTGCAATTGAAATAGTGTGGGATTGAAAAGAAGGAAGAGTAACTAGTTTTTTCCATACTCTCTAAACTTGACCCTGAATATTCAGTGTTTGTTTTGACCTTCCATGCCACCAAGTTGACACCTCGAGCCTGGAAGATGCCTAAGCTTCCATAGTTCATGGAATCCCTCTCACAGGAACAAGATAAGTTGGTGATGATGGGAACCATCAAACCTTCCAAAAACCAAGCTTTGGTTGCTGGAGATTCAAGGGTGGATTAAAAAATCAAGAAAAAAGCTAAAAAGCCACCTGATCAAAAGAGAGACAAGTCTAAGTCTCAAGAGGAGCCCCAAGGTTCTAAGAAGAACTCCCATAAGAAGAAGAATAAAGGAGAAATGAGCAAGTGCGCATACTATAGTAAGGGCTATCATCTTGAGAGCTCCTATATGAAGAATAAAATTGACATGTTGACCTAACTCCTGGAGAAGAATAATATCTCCCTTCCTGATTGCTCAAAGAAGAGGGAAGGAGGATCAAATTCATAGGACAGAGAGAGACTACATGCCTTGGTTGTTGGCACATCAAGCTCATCTAGCTTCATCATAGACTCTGGAGCTTCTAGACATATGGTTTTGACAAAAGAGGCATTCTCCTCTCTTGATATCTTGAAATGTCCACCAATAGTTTGTGATATGACTCTCTCACTGACAGTTTGGGGAAGGGAAGGATTGATCTTGACCATGGTAAGTTCAATAATTTGTTGTATGTTCCAGGTCTTGCCTCTAATCTCTTATCAATGTATCACATGAATCACACTGGGTATCCAAAGAAGGTCATCTTCTCCCATGATGATGTTCAAATCACTGAGATTTCAAATGGTAAAGTCATAGCAAAAGGTGTTGTTGATCACACTTCGAAGGTATACATGTTTTCCTATTTTCTACCCTACTCAAACCCCTCTACTCTTCTGATTCATGCTAATGAGGAAAACAAGATTTGGCATGAAATATTTGGCCATCTTAAATATAAGTAGCTTTATGATTTGAGTGAAAATGATATGGTCATAGGGTTACAAAATATCAAGTTTTCTAAGGGAGTCTGTCAAGGTTGTATTCTAGAAAAACACCCAGAGCACAAATATGAGAGAGATAGTCATGCGAGAATCTCTACACCTCTTGAATTGATCAATAGTGACATTGTTGGTCCATTTCCTCATATGTCCATGATTCAAGCCAAATATGCACTTAATTTTATAGATAACTTTTCCAGGTATTGTTGGGTTCACTTCCTAAAGCCTAAGTCTGAAGTTTTTGACCTCTTTAAAGTCTTTAAAGCCTTGGTTGAAAACCAGTATGGGAGGAAACTCAAGATCCTCATATATGAAAATGGTGGTGAGTATGTCAAGTCTGAGTTCATTCAATATTGTAAATATGTAGGTATTCAGATGCATCATTCAATCCCTTACACACCACAACAAAATGGTGTTGCTGAGAGAAAGAACATGTCACTGAAGGAGATGGCAACCTGCATGATGGAGGCTAAGACTTTGCCACAAAATTTTTGGGCCAAGGCTATAAACTGTGCATCCTACATCGAGAGTAGGGTTCCTCATAAGCATCTTGATGGTATGACTCCTTTCAAAGCTTGGAGTGGGCACAAGCTAGATGTGACCCATTTCAGGATTTTTGGCTCAAAGGCTTGGGCTAGAATTCCAACAAAAAACAGGAAGGCTTTGCAACCCCAAATCCAAGAGTTCCTATTTGTTGGGTATTCTGAAGATTCAAAAGGGTACAAGCTGATAAAATTGAGCACTAACAAATCTTTCATTGAAATAAGTGTTCAGTTCCAAGAAGAACCTTTAGCAGCAGTTGAAGTTGGAGAGTCCTCTTCACCACCAAAACCATTGATTTTAAGTGAAGAGACTAATGATTTTTCTGATTCTGATATGTTTGATCATGATGATTTGATTATAGATCCTAATAGTCCTACAAGACTAAAATTGGTAGCAAATACCATTCATGCAGCTAGGGAACTGGCTGGAAATCCTAATGACACTAGGAGGACTAGATCTCAATTTGAGAGTGCCCTTTGTGTGAAAGATCCTCTATTTGCTGAGAAGTGCTATCTGATGGTTGANGGAGATGCAGAACATGATACAAGATGGAAAACATCCATGAAAGAATAATTCAGCTCACTCCAGAAGAACAACACTTGGGAACTAGTTGATCTTCCCCCAAGGAGGAAGCCAGTTCAATGTAAGTGGGTTTTCAAGACAAAGTTTGCTGCTAATGGTTCACCTTTGAAATATAAGGCAATATTGGTAGCCAAGGGATACTCACAAGTACATGGTATTGACTTCAATGAAACCTTTGCACCAGTGGCAAAGATGGACTCCATAAGGCTAGCTTTAGCCATTGCAGCTTCGAAACAGTGGGAGGTACATCACATGGATGTGAAGTGTGCTTTCCTAAATGGATATCTCACTGAGGAGATTTACATGCAGCAACCTGAAGGGTTTGTTTCTAATCCATATTTAGTGTGCAGTTTAAAGAAATCATTGTATGGGCTCAAGCAAGCCCCCAGGGCTTGGTATGCCAAGATTGATGGCTTTCTGTTGTCATTGAGTTTTGTTCGATGCAAGTCTGATCCTAATGTTTATTTGAATTTGATTCATGGTTCTTTGATGATTATTTTCTTGTATGTGGATGACCTACTAATTACAGGAAGTTCAAAGAAAGAGTTTTCCTCCTTGAAGGATGCAATGAACCATGCATTTTCTATGACATATTTGGGATTGTTGAGCCAATTCTTGGGTCTCGAAATTGCTCAATCCCAATATGGAATAAAAGTACATCAGTCCAAGTATGCCTTATGTTTGCTAAACAAGTTCATCATGAAATATTGCAAGCCAAGCAAGACTCCCTTCCTTTTAGGAGTTAAGCTTGAAGAAGCAGGTTCTTCTCATATGGTAAATAATACACTGTATAGTCAGTTGATTGGGTGTTTACTTCATCTTACACACACTCGACCTGAATTATATTATGCATTTAGTGTGTCTTTGAGATACATGGATCAGCCTCATGAGATCCACTGGAGGGAAACCAAAAGTATCCTAAACTTTAGTCAAGGAATAAGAACTCATGGGATCTTCTACAAAGCAAAATATGATCTTGATTTGATTCGGTTTACTGACAATGATTGGGAAGGTGACAACAAAGATCAAAAGTCTACATCAGGATATGTGTTCATGCTTGCAGAAGGGCCAATCAGCTGGTCAAGCAAGAATCAGAGTGCCATAGCACTCTCATCTATAGAAGCAGAGTATAGAGGAGTTGTAAATGCAACAACTCAAATGTTTGTGGTTGCAGGGAATACTTGGAAAATGTGGCTTTGAATCAGAGTTTTCAACTATTATCTACTGTGATAATCAGAGCACCATTTGAATATGCAATGATCTTGTTCATAAACAGTGAATCAAGCACATTGAGATCCATATGCACTACATCAAATAGCTTGTACATGATGGTACCATTCATCTACTCTTTTGTGCATCTTCAAAACAAGTAGCAGACATCTTCACCAAAGTTTTTTGTGAGAAGACATTCAGCAATCTCAAATCACTGCTAGGGATTGCTGATCATCCTATGAAGCATGATTGATGACAATATTTCCAAATTTTGTTTTCATGTCCATGTTTAAGGGAGGATTTTCCCACTGGGTTTTTGCCTCTTTCCTTGGTTGTATGGACAAGTAGTATGTAAAGGGTGACTAAGCCTTGTTGTTAGTCCCTATATTTTTCTGATATTTACTCATTAATTCAGGCTTGAGGGGGGGTGTTACCTACCTTATAAATTAATTTAATCATTTTTGTCTTGTTACCTAGTTTCCTAGATTCCACTTTATGCTAGTTCCCTTCTACATGTCCTAGAAGTCAACACATGCTAAACCTGAGACATGGAGTGCTTGAAAAACATCCTGGAAACCCATTTTATAATGTTTTCCTTATTCCAGATTCTCCAAAGCGCATATATGCTTTCTCTGTAAAGCTGCCTTGTTTTATTTCTGATTTAAGGCAAAGGAAAAGCTAGACTAGTTGTAACTGCCTTGTTTTTTCCCACATCATCCTCCCTCCTTTTCTCCAAATAAAAGCATGTATGAGTTTTCTTTCCATCCCTCTTTATATTTCCCACTTGACTTAGCCAATTTGTGAGCATCTACCTAGATTTGGAAACTGCTTTATGCACTTATGGGGGATTTGACTAGTTTAGGTAAGCCTGCTTTTTGACTATTTCAAATGGAATAAATATGCATTTGAATATCTCATGTAATTATATATTATAGCAGCCTATTAATTCATAAGGTTGGATATTGTACACTTACTCAATACATATTAGTGTTATGCTCCAATTTCAGTCTCCTTTGGTGTTAATTTTGAATGTTTGATTAGCAATTTTGTGAGTGTAATTGTTCTATCTCTTGGGTTCAATTTCCACAGAATTCACCTACGATGGTTGTATTAGTTAAAATAATGACTATACTGTTAGAGAGATGGCTTTCGGGCCATGCCTTACATGGCGTCGGTACTCGCCATCGTGGCTGTGATAGCGTAGAAGTTGGTACGGTTCATTTTATATGTGTAAATTAGAATGTTAAAGTAGGTTGTGGGTGTAAAACCTGAGTGGAAATAGTTGTTGTAGGTGGATTTGTTGACAAGGCATATAATTGTTATTTAATTTATTGTGTGATTATTTATGGGCCGTGGCCATGAATTTACAACTTAAGACTTATAAGGGTCTTACGACCTCTGTGTTAAAAGATTAGTTTTACGATATTGCTGGCATACAAACTGTGTATATCATGGCTCTGTGTAATATAATAAGACTCCACAGGATTCGATCTTGGGTCATTTCTTAAGATGAGGGTTGTGATTTGGTTTCTGTGTATTAATGTTTGTTGTAGTTTTTAATACAAAGGGAATTGTATTTTATGTATGTGAATTGGCTATTGGTTGTCTACAGGATTTGTTCCTACAACCTTAATGTAATTACATGGTATTTTTAATTGTTTAATGTAACGAAGGATTGGTTATTTAAATGATTACTGCATATGTATTATTGTCGTGTTTTTTATTATGGCTTGCAATTTGGCTTGGATGCCCACTAGGGTCGATACTACGACCTATGTGTATCTAAGGGTTTTAAATTATTGGAGTAACGATTTTATGGTTGTATTTTAATTGATGGCCGTAAATGAATTATGTGGGAACTTTTTAATACTTAGATAGTTTGATTTGTTTAGTTAATGACATGGATTTATATTATTGTTAATAATGTTTTGGTTTATATTTAGTGGATATAGATAGTATCTTGTTTATAAAAATGTGGACCGTTGAAGGGTCTTGATTACTTGAATGTTAGAAATTTTATAATGATACTTCTTTATATAGACCTGGTGAAGGTCTTCGTTGGTTTTTATCTTAGATTTAGTATGGGATATCTATAAATTGTGCTTAGATGTATTTATTATGTTGTAGATCAAATTTATAATTCTATTTCATAACTGTTAGTATATATACATATTTACGAATAGCATACTGGTTATATACTAATAGTATACTAATTAGTTTCGTGTTATTATAATTAGATGATGCCAAATTAAATATAGGTCTTAAATAAAGCATAGATCTGGACTAGTATTTAATTGAGCATGGATTTGCTGACAAATGAAATCTATCAGTAGAGTATATAGGCCAAAGAACAGCTAGGTAATATATCTAAAATAAAACCTAGTTTGCAGGAAACACAGTTTAAATAGTAAGAGTAATGCAGAATCCAAACTAAGGTGCAAAACCCTTGATGAATAATTATACATGAATTAAAATTACAGAAGTAAACTAAATGGAATAACCCTCGATAAATCTAGCATAGGAAATAAATTGCAGCCTACGGTTATTATTTAAACCCTAGAAGACTTAAACAGAAAACAAACACATAGGGTTAGTAAATTTAATGTAAACATTTGACTAATATAGCCAGCATTTATTCTAGAACATGGACTAGGAATTCTAGGGCTTCATACATGTAAATTGAAGCCCCTTTAATGGTTGAAACCTACACACTAAAATAACCAGCATTAACAATTCATAGGTAGATCTGACCTCTGTATTAGGTGATTGAATCACTTGGGAACTACCACGTTCCACCCAACCATGACCTGAAATCGTTCCTGGTTTCAATCCGGATCCCCCCGAGCTGGTTCCAACATGCAAGTAGCCTAGAGCTCCAAAGGTATGGTTTCCTAGCTTGTATATCAGGTTTGGATCAGTTCTCCTTTTTCCTTTCAAGAAAAATGTTCTCCAAGAATTAACTTGAGAAAAATCAGGCAGAATAATGACTCCAAAAATATAGATAAGAACCCCAAGCCTTTCCTTTTCTTGAGACTTTATAGATAGACTTTTCAGTCAAAGGGGCAATTAAATCAAGAAACCTTGATTTCTTGATTTAACCCTTTTTAATTAATTTGGGTAATTTTTAATATTTTAACTTAGGAACTTCCAACTAGTTCCTAATTAGAATTTTGTAGGTATTATACTATTTATTATCTTTTAGTAATAAATAATAATGGATGGAGTTTTTCTTTCTTTCTTTCATTATTAATATTATTACTATATTTATTCTTTATACATACCATGTATAAAATATATAATAATATAACATTTATTAAAATTTGTCTTTGGGCATCATATACCATGATCCCTAGACTTATGACACTTCTTCATTAAGGTCAAATAGGTAGATGGTTAGGTCTACTAGGCTAGGAAACTCTAAACATCGTTGCATGTTGGATTCCCTCGTATAACATGGTAGTTCTTAAGTACTTGATGAGAATACATAAATTCAAAATTTCATTTAATCACTTATATATAAGTCTAATGAGATCAATATTTTTCTCGAGTCATTTTCACTCAGGAATCATTAATTCTTTTCAGTAAATCCTAGATCTTACAAGAGCCCGTACTCAATGCTAAAAAATAGGGAGTTACAAACTTAGTTCTATTCCAAAGATCTTCATGTTGATGTATTTGTAACTTCGGAATGTATTCACCTATGTATCTTATGTATTGTAACCCGATGTTTATTCCGGGATGTATCTATTATGTATTTGAGTCAAATTGTCATACCCCAATGTTCTTATCGGGGGGATCAATAATGTAAATAAGTCATGTCAAGTCATTGTTAAAGTCCCCACAGTTTCGGGGCACTAGGGTTATTAGACACTCCTAGAGATGTCGGCTCTAGNAGTGCACCTCAAGTGAAAGAAAGAATATAAATAGAGAGTGAGTCTCTCTATTTATCACACACAACATTCACTCACTCAAGTGTAGCGCATTAGTGAGGAAGGACATACACTAGGGCTAGACAAGAAGAAGACTACTACTGTTGGGAGATCACTTACTGTTTTGGGGCTTTTACTGTTTAATTAATATAAACAATAAAATAAACAAATAATAAATTAAATTGCCAAACATTCAGGCTGTCGAGACCTCTATTGGACTGGATAGATATAATATAATTAAACAAAATCATAATCACATTATTCCATATCTAGAAAATGAACACTAAAACCAAATCTACAGTCAAGATATCGAGACCCTTTCATGCTGTGAGAATTATACTTTATATAAATAAGAATCTACATTAAATCAGACCAAAGTAACAAAGCTAAAATAAAAACCATTGAAGACCTCTTAGGGTCTGTATATATTTTATCAATAGCCAAGAATAAACATGATCATTTTCCCCATTAACTAAGTAAATCCATAAATCGAATACACATACAAATTAACGAGACCATCTAATGGTATGAAGTTTAAGTTTAAAATAAACAAGAATCGACATATATCTATTACATTCATAATAAAATCAACCATAATGTTATATACAAAACTAACTAAAACACAGTTTAATTAACCAATAGATCATAAGACCGATTGTTGTAGGTAGGAATGCCAAATCAATCCACACAATAATAATCATTTTATAACCATAGCGGCCCAGGATCAATTCCTGTTGAGTCCTTTTTAATTACAAGCCACCCTATCGAATCCTGTAGGATTCGTTAATATCCCACTAAACGCTATAGCATTTAACTACCAAACATACCACATTATATAAACACACATGCCCTAAGTTAAATTCACCTAATCTCTACAAAGAGGGTAAAGCCCCAAATTAATTTATACAATGTAACCATTTTTGTGGTTCTCGGCCCTTTACATAACAGAGCATCCATAAATCAAAAACCCTATTAGCACTATGATAAAAGCATCGATACATAATCAAAGGGTTATACCCACAATCTTGGTCATTACCATTTAAAATACATAGCATAACCCTAAGCACGAATCAAAACATAAAAACGATAATTCATTTATCCAACACAGAGTCGCAACTCTAATGGCAGGATTGCCCATGCCACCTACGACATGGCTCCCAAATCCAAAAAACGTTGTCAACTCATCCATATAAGAACTTAAAAAAAGAATTTACGAATCCACACAGAGTCAAACTAATGCCACAGAACAAGGATCATACCCACGAAATCAAACAGTATGTGAATGTTGTATATACATAACCATTAAAACAAAATAAGAATAACACAGTCGCTTAAACTTGGCCTTACACCATTGCAAACAATGTTGCTGCTGCCTCTACCCAAAATATATTTACATATTTACAATACGCAGAGCCTGTCAAGTTTACCAAACCACATCACTACGTAGAGAAACCTTAAAACAAAAAACCCAGAATGCATTAGTCCCCCCTCGAAGGCACTAAACCCCATCAAAACCCCAAGTCTTAATGCCTATCTGATTCCTTACATTCATTTTACAGATAGTCCCTTCCACAAAACGCGGCCATTAAAACCAGAGCCATATATTCAAACCCACGATGAGTGTTAAACTCTGTCACAACAACAACACGAGAAAGGGACAAGTTTCAAACTTGTATATTAGGGCTTACCCGAATGGGTATGGAATTGACTCAGGGCGACCCACGACCTCGATTTTCTTCATACCCTGCAGCTTGCAACCCAAGACAAGCCACGATGAGTAGTACGCATTGAACCCAAATTGAACAAACAAAACAACATTGTTAAACCAGAGTGGAATACGTACCTTCCACCGTAACCAACCTTCCAAGCTCCACTCCAACACACAGCGCAGAGGCAAAGCTAACGCAGCCCTACTGCAATGACCTAAACCAATGTAAGAGCCCAAGCCCTAAGCTTGAGGCACACAATTTTCAAATTACATTAATGTCTCGACCCTGGCCTCCAACAACATAATTAGAAACCCATATTGTATAGTTTATGTCACCCTTTAACACAGAGCCAAGTTTGTATCGAATGCATAGGTTTAGCCATAGTCCATGGCATATGAAATATGCCATGGAAGGGCTAATGATAAGGTTTTAAATATTACACCAAGACCATATCAAATCATGAACCAAGTTATAAAGTATCAATAACATATAAAAGTGTGTCATGTAAATAATAAATACAGGTGCAACTAAATCACTGTCGTAGAGTCCGTAAAAATATTGACAGGAACCCTTGTATCTCAAGCTAGTGAAATATCCAGTCTGGTGTAAAATCAACTAACTACCATCATAGTAGTCACTAGGATAGGACTATAAATCTGTCATCATCCAAGCCAAGTGCTAGTGACGAAACAAGCAGTATGTCTTGTTCAACTTTTATAAACAGTTTCTGTCGTCAAGTGCACCTGCATGCGATAAGGAAAGAAATGCATTAGTTCGTAAGAACTAAGTAAGCCCCGAAGTGACAAGTAGAAAACAGCTACCTCTTAGGTTTTTTCAAGGGAAACTAGTCTTGCCACTCCACCCCTTTTTCAATAACAAGTTAAATCATAATTGTTTATACAACAATAATCAAACATTATAACCAATGAGTACGTAATCGAAACAACTAACATACATGTAAATGCATAACCATAGATCAAGATAGTAATCAAAATCATGACAACAAAAGTATTACATTAATAACCACATGTGAAAATATGAAAGTAGGATGTAAGAACAGCTTAGGACATTCATCACAACAAACAAAGTACGACACATTCAATAGAGTCAAATATTGTCTAGCTCAGGAAAAAAATGACTAGCCTAATAAATAAAAAAATTCAAATTTTGGGGACATTACAAGTGGTATCAGAGCCCAGTTTCAACACTAAGTGACCAAATTGGTGTACCCGACATTCATTGGAAGGAAAATAAAGTATGTTTTAAATTTTGTTAACTAACACAAATTTTTTCTGTTATTAAAAATTTGCAATTGCAGGATTTTAAAGGAACAAGTGCAGATCATGAACACTGAAGAAGATAACAGGGCGTAAGGAAAGTTGAATATACCCACCTAGGAAGCAGAACTAGTGGTGGAATTGAATTCCGATATAATGAAAACCATACAAAGTCTCCAAGTATAGTTGCAGAGTTTTAGAGATGATCATCTGAATGAAAGAAAGGAACAACAAGCAATTAATGAAGCATTGCTATGAAACATGACGGGAGGAAGCCCGTAGGGAAAACCCACTCATTCCACAAACAGGTTCAAGAAATAATTATATCATAAACGGGCTAGCATCCAAAGAGAAGAAGGAAAAGAAGATCATACCCTTGAACCTCTAGAAGGAGAATATCACAGTCTTTCTAGTGATGATTCTCTTTCCCCATGCAAAAAGAAACCGATAAATGATGACAATCTTTAGGGAGAGTTCCGAAAAATAAAATCCCCAACCTACGAAGGAGAGAAGAATATGAGAGAAAAAGTTGAAGAGTGGTTATTGGGTATGAGAAAATACTTCCGAGTTCATAACTACTCTAGCAAGATGAAAGCTCATCTAGCCATCTATAATTTAAATGGAAAAGAAGCTAGATGGCAGAGAGACTTGAAGCATACCAAGAAAGATGAGTTAAGATAAATATAGTGGAGTAAGTTTCGCAATATTTTTCAAGAGAAATACATGTCAAAAAGATTATTTGACAGAAAAGTGAAAGAGTTTCACGAGTGACATATGGGATCCATGACTATAGATTTTTTTATTAGCAGAATTTTGGATCTGTCGCATTACGTACCCTAAATTAAGGATGAGAAAGTAAAAATACAACAGTTTTTAGGATGTCTTGCTCCCAACTTTTGGGAGAGGATTGAATTGACATTCCTAAAACCTTTGGCATTTCCTTACACAAAGATAGGATTTTCTATGAGAATGGGCAGCTGAGGCAAGAGAACCTCAAAAAAATAGAGATAGGTCTAAGAACTTTTCTGACAACCACACACAGGGTTTTAACCCACCACCGTACAAAAAATAGAACAACAGTTTTCCATCTAGCAAGAACTTCACCAAATCAAGTACAAATCCATATGTACTAGCTCCAAATGCGAACAAGATAGCAGCAAATGGGGGATCCAATGTTGCCCCGCTGAAAATTAAATTCTGGAAATGCCAAGGGCCTCATTATGCTTGGAACTATAAGAATAAGAACAATGGGGTCTTACAGAACTTGCAGGAAGAACCAACGGTAGAGGGCATAGCTGGAACATCGCGAATTTATGTAACTTTGGATGGCTGACACGAAAACAATCAGGCTACCATGGTTGAGATAGAAGGTAAGATCTTGAACACTTCTATTTCAATATTGATTGACCCCAGTGCTTGTCGAAGCTATGTATCGCCTAAAATTGTTGATGTATGTAAACTAGTCAAAGTTAAACATGATAAACCTTGGCTAGTGCAATTAGCCACAGGTATGAAATAGAAAAAGTTTTGGAGACAGTTAAAGATTGTGAGGTAAACCTAAATGGTTTTCCTACTAAAGTAAACCTGAACAACCTACCCTTAGGATCATATGATATACTTATTGACATGGACTGGTTGGAAAAACACGATGTCATGCTTGATTTCTTACACAAGTCAATCTTGTGTATGGATAGACAAGGTAATCAAGTAAATATTCAAGGCATATCAAAGAAAGTTTCTGTAAGATAGATATTTGCTTTACAATAAAATAAGTGCATTAGCAAAGGCTACAAGTTGTTTGTATTAAACATCCAAGACTTAGAAGATGAAATATAACAACACATAGAGGACTTTCCAATTCTTGTATATTTCAAGGATGTATTTCCTGAGGATATCCCATGATTACCTCCGAAACAAGACCTAGACGTTTCCATAGAACTGACACTAGGATCAGTTTCAGCTTCGAAATGCCCTTATTGCATGAGTGCACCAGAGTTGGTGGAACAAAAACTGCAGTTGTAGGAATTGATAGAGAAAGGATATATCCAACCAAGTGTGTCCCCTTGGGGAGAACCAATACTTTTCGTAAAGAAGAAGGATGGTATGATGCAGATGTGCATCGATTACCGTTAGCTTAACAAAATGACTATCAAGAACTGATACCCACTCCCTAGGATCGATGACTTGTTCGATCAAGTAGGAGGATCCAATATCTTTTCAAAGATCGACCTACAATTTGGGTACCATCATGTATGGATTCGCAACGAGGATATTCACAAAACCGCCTTTCGTACAAGGTACGGTCACTACGAGTTTGTAGTAATGTTGTTTAGGTTGACCAATGCAGCCACAAACTTTATGTGTATGATGAAAAATATATTTAATAAATATCTGGATAAATTTTTGTTGGTATTTATAGACGACATCCTAATTTACTCTAAGAGTAAAGAGGAGCATGAGGAACACCTCCACATAGTGCTACATGTGTTACAAGAACACCAGCTCTATGCCAATTTTAGTAAATGTGATTTTTACAAACCACAGATTACATTAGTTGGGTCACATCATCTTCGAGACAGGGATAGCTATAGACCCAGAAAATATTAAAGCCATAGAGGATTGGCCTATCCCTACTAGTGTCACTGACATTAGATCCTTTTTCGGATTAGTCGGATATTATCAAAAGTTCATTGAGAACTTCTCAAGAATATCTTGTCCCAGGACCACTTTGCAAAAGAAGGAAAGTAATTTCTTATGGAAAACCAAGTGCAAGGAAAGTTTTCAAAAGATTAAGCAGCTTTTGATGACTGCACCGATACTAAGAATTGCGGATCCCGATGGGGATTTCATTGTTTGCACAGATGCAAGCAAGGAAGGACTCAGAGGAGTCCTCTTGCAGAACAATTACGTGATCTGTTATGAATCACGAAAGTTAAAAGAACATTAGAAGAACTACCCCACACATGATCTTGAGTTAGTCTCCATCATCCATGCCTTGAAGATGTGGAGGCACTACCTCATGGGAAGGAAATTCCTTCTGAAGACAAACAATATGAGTCTGAAGTATTTATTTGAGAAACCAGATCTAAATTCCATGAAAGCCAGATGGTTGGCTTTACTTAGTGAATAACATTTCGAGCTAAAGCATATAAATGGAAAAGAGAACAATATTGTTGATGCTTTGAGCCGACGAAACCATATGATATACAAAGTCACTTTAAATTAAACCGATTCGGATTTACACAAGAGGATTAGAACGGCCAACAAATTTGACCCTTTCTATGTAGAAATCCTCAAGAAGGTCCAAGAGGACAGGTTGTTTCAACAACAAAAAGAGTACAAGGAAGACGAAAAGAGACTGCTATGGTCCAAGGAGATATTGTACATTCTGGAAGGAGGGGACATTCAATCCAGCATCCTCACGGAATTTCATTGGACACCCTACTCGAGGCATCTGGGATATCAAAAGATGATATCTACTGTTAAGAGACAATTTTTCTAGCCTAAGTTAAAGGCTAACATAGCATTGTTTATCGCGAAATGTCAGCTGGTCAAAGATGAGCACCAACATCCTTCAGGGTTGTTGCAGCCAATACCCATTCTGGAATGTAAGTGGGAGGTCATTAGTATGGATTTATCACAGTACTACCTAAGAGTAAGAAACAAAATGATTCTATCTTTGTAGTAGTTGACAAATTGTCAAAAGCAACACACTTCATTCTAGTGAATTCGACCTACAAGGAAGTACACATTGCCTATATCTGCTTGAAGGAGATATTTAGATTGCACGGGATACCCAAGGCAATCATCTCAGATCGAGATAATAATTTTACCATAAACGTTTGGAGATCCTTATCCTTCGGATTAGAGACACAGTTGAACTTTAGTATTGGTTATCACCCGCAGACAGACGGGCAGACAGAAAGGGTAAACCAGATTGTTGAGGACATGCTTAAGATGTATGTCATGAACAACCCCACTAAGTGGGAAGATTATCTACATCTTGTAGAGTTTGAGTATAACAACGAATACCAGTATTCCGCCAAGATGAGTCCCTTTGAGGTACTCTATGGAGGGAAGTGTAGAACACCATTTACTTGGGATAGCCCGATGGATCGGCTCATGTTAGGGCCTGAATTGTCAAAAGACTTGGAATAGTTGGTTATCAAGGCCTAGGTAAACCTTAAAAAAGCAAAAGACTACCAGAAAAGCTACGCGGATAAGAAAAGAAAAGTTAAACATTATCAAATAGGCATGTCTACTTGGAAGTAAAAGAAAAACAGAGTCCGATGAGCTTGGGAAGGTGCGGTAAGTTAGCACCTATATTTTTTGGACCCTTTTAGATACTGGCTAAGGGATGGCCAATGGCATATGAACTAGGGTTACCTGCTCACATAAGAGTCCATAATGTTTCCATGCATCATTATTAAAGAAATATGTTTTGATACTAAACATGTGATTGATTGGTCCTTATTACAGGTGGAACCTGAAGTGGATTTTGCCTCCTAACCTATTCATATATTGGACAAGAGAGAGGTGTAGCTTAGGAAGCACATGATATTCTAGTTGAAAGTGCAATGGAAGCACTTTGAAGCTGATGATGATACTTGGGAGAATGAAGCCACCATTAGAAGGGCTTACCCCGCCTTGTTTCATGATTTCATTATGAGTCCTTAGAACACTAGGGACGGTGTTGTTCTAAGCAGGAAGGGATGTAATATCCCGAATTTTGACCTAACACTTATGGGAATAAGCCCCATTTAATTAGATGTTAATTAGATGTTTTATTTTGATATATTGGGTTTAGGACCCCACTGCATATGAACATGATGATTTGTTTGATATATTGGGCATAATCCAGTTACATATGTTTTATGTATGATTTTATGTGTTGAGTGTGGACCCTGAAGCACATGGTTGATGAGATGTTTTGTGCTGAGTGAGGAGATCTAGAGCACATGAGTATTTAAGATGTTTTGTGTTGAGCGAGGAGCTCTAGAGCACATGAGTATTTGAATGTTTGTGTTGAGCGAGAAGCTCTGGAGCACATGAGTGTGTATGTTGTGTTGATCAAGGAGCTCTGGAACACATGAATTATGAAAACGTTTGTGTTGAGCAGGAAGATCTAAAGCACATGAAAAGACAATAAGAAGTGTTGGGAATAAGCCCTAGAGCCTTCTAAGTTGATGTTGAGATTAATCTCTGGAACATCAGATACTTGGCCATTGTATCCCTATGTGTATCCAACAAGTACATCCTAGCATTAGTGTTGAGCAAGGAGCTCTCGAATTGCGCTAAGTTTGTAACTCTGTGTTTTTAGCATTGAGTATGGGCTCTGGATAAGTGCTAGGAGTTATTGAAAAATAATTAATTATGTCGAGTGAAAACGACTTAAGAAAAATATTGATCTCATCTGACTTATTTTAAGTGATTAAATGAAATTTCAAATTTATGTATCTCATCAAGTACTGAAGAATTACCATGTTATACGAGGGAATCCAACATGCATGGATGTTTAGAGTTTTCTAGCCTAGTAGACCTAACCAACTACCTGATGCCCTTAAAGAAGAAAGTTTCATAATTTTAGGGATCATAATATATGATATCTGCAGACAAGTTGTAACATACCCCAAAACAATTAAAAAAATATATAAAATTCTTCTACTACCCTTACGACTTTTGAGTGATAAACTAAATCACATTGTCAATCAATCAAGAAAAGGTGTTGGTATTTAAGAGTAAACTTGCTATCTCTATAATAACATAAGTGAGTTGCAATAAAATAAGCCATTTCCATCATTCCTAAGATCCATATTTTATAATAAATAACACATTTGGAAAAAACCCTAATTAACAACTCTATGTTTTATCCCATTTTAGTCTACCTAGAATAATTTAACATCAAAGTAACCAATCTTTCTTTGGACTTAAAAAATCATATAGACTGATCCGATAGTCTACACGATCCTTATCATTAGAACATAAGTTAAATACCTCAAGAGAACAATGATAAAATACATCTAGAGCACATTGATAAAACAAATCAAGAGTACATTGATAATAAAATACATCAAGAACAAATTGATAAAACACATCAAGAGTATATTGATAATAAAATACATCAAGAACACATTGATAAAACACATCAAGAGAACATAAGAGTGAGACAAATGTATGTGGTTCACCCAATCCATGGGTTACATCCACAAAACTGTCACATCATGTAATATTTATCCTCCTAAAAAGATTACAATTTGTGACATCATTGTTGCCATACTTTATTTATGTTCTTCTCATATACCCTCTTGCGGAGAGTATTTCTAAGCTATTCACTACTAAGATCAAGCTAGGACCTGAATTATAACAAGTTCTTTCCGGTATCCTAACAAGAATACCGACAAAATTTAGGCACCCAACCCTCTATTACGAAAAATGACGGAACATATAATCATAAAAAATGATCAATGATGCCAACAAGGAACCCAACACTCAATGCTATATACATTTCAACAACTATTTGTAGCTATCCTTCCATATTTTACAATATAAATCATATATTTTAGAACCCAATGGAAATACATTCGATCAAAGGTTAATACATTATGTAATGGTAAAACAAGTAACATAAGTAGTAATTATCTCAAATCTTATTATCGCAAGCAGTCAGACTTCACGAATTATTCCTTCTTGTTTAAAAATACTCAAATGCAGGAAAAAGAGATCAAGGTTCATACTTCGTTTTATACAATTCAAATGCAGGAAGTGGAGATCACAATCCATACTTCATATTTGTTTATGTGTTTCAAACGCAGGAAGTGGAAATCACAATCGAATACCTCAGATCGTTTATGTGATTCAAACGTGGGTAGTGGAAATAACAATAGAATACCTCAAGTCGTTTATGTGATTCAAACGCAGGTAGTGGAAATCACAATCGAATACTTTAGATTGTTTATGTGAATCAAATGCGGTAAGTGGAATAAAAAACAAGGGAGTTCGGTTACAAACGATCCACAACACATAAAATGAAATCCGTCTTGGAATAAATCGATGGAGTTCAACTCCAACGATCCACAACAATAAGGAAATCGGGCTTGGAATAATTCTATGGGTTCAGATCCAAACGATTCTCAACAAAATAAAGAAATCGCAGGCTTAGCATGGCTTGGAATAATTCTATGGGTTCAGATCCAAATGATCCTCAACCAAATAAAGCAATCACAAACTTGGCGTAGCTCGGAATAATTCTATGGGTTCAGATCCAAATGATTCTCAATGAAATAAGGCAATCACAGACTTGGCGCAGCTTGGAATGATTCTATGGGTTCAGATCCAAACGATTCTCAACGAAATAAGACAATCATAGACTTGGCGCGGCTTGGAATAATTCTATGGGTTCAGATCCAAATGATCCTCAACCAAATAAGGAAAATCGCAGACTTGGGATTCATAATAAAGATCAATTTCTGATCTACCTAGATATGTTAACTCATAGCTAGGTGAACACTTAGGCTTGGAATCCCGTAATGGAGATCGATTTCAAATCCTTAGTGATGAATCTATATGGTGAACAGATCAAGAATTTTAGAAACTAAGAACCAACCACATTCATGATACAAAACTCTTACTTGATTTACTTAGAATTATGAAGTTAAAATATAGCCTGAGATGGAATCACGTGTTCCATGAATTCGATTGCAGACCTGGCTCGCTCCACCTTTCCATTCAATCCACTTTCCTCCTTTTCCCAAGGAAAAACTGAATCCCCCCGCTATGTGAAATCGTGGCTTTTTAAAGAAGCACCCCATCTCCTCTCCAACATGAAAAATGGAAGGGGTCAAAGTGCACTCCGTGGCACGTGGTCTTAGTGAGGCTCCACCTTTTATTTCTTTTAAATTAGTGATATTATCGTATCTCCTACAAGTTTCAAGTATGTTCTAGTGATATACATCTTCAAAATACACATATATATGTATAATATGTGCTTAGGGTTGTAATTTAGGATCTAGTATATATATATATATATAACCTCTTGTAGTCTTTAAAACAAAAAGCACAACTATATGCAGAATTGGATCTCTTCTAACTAGATCGAGTAGAAGCCTCTTACCAAATCATGGATATGGTCCGCACCTGAAAGCAAGAAAATGGGTTTATATGCCCAAAAATGAATACTGCCCACAAGTGGAACTGGTTGTCGATTCTGCATCCCGCACACATCACACTATTTGGTGCATTCATCCTCCAATATAATATCACCTATCACCTTTCCAATGTTCTATTGTTAAGCAAACTACCTTCCAGCCTCTTTGCTTTCCCCAAGGAAAATCGCTTGCCAAAAGGATTTTATTTTTCTTCCCCCTTGCTACTGGAATCATTGCACATTAAAATAGAAACCTTTCTTGTTTTCATCATGACAGGTGGTGATAGCCAAGTCTCCACGTGTTGAACAAAGCGGTGCTCTTACTTCTTTCCATAGAAGTCTTAACAAGAGCCAAAGCACAAGCGTCGTAGTGCTTTAAACATTCCATTATCCGAACGTTTAGTGGTAAGGAGTCATCCTTAGTTATTTTTTTTTAAGAATATTATTCTTATTAAATAATAAAACCCCATTATATATATATATATATATATATATATATATATATAATATCTTTGTGTTGTTTTTAATAGTCNGCTTCTTCATGGGCTTGTTAGAAGCATCAGTTAACTATAAGTCTAAGTAGACGTTTTAGCCAATACCATAAGTAAGGATTAACATTCCCTTTTGAGTACTTGCATCTGTAACCTGAAGTACTTAATTTGTCTTTATAACTCATAGGTGCTAAGTCGACGTCCAACCATTTTTTAACAACTAGATCATTTTTCTCTTCATTTTTCCCTTAGTGGATTCAATTTCCCGTCGTTAAGTTGTGTCAATGTATTAATTTCTCCTAAGTCTACAACTTAGGAATAATCACCTAACTTACAAGGTTTTACTGGTGGGGCCTTGGCCTTGAGCTCCTCACCAAAAAACAAGTACAATAAACGATCGAAATTACAAAATATTTAGGGGTATAACAAGAGAGATATTACACAAGTGTTAACAAATAATATATATATTTTTATATATTTTATAGATCATATGTATAAAGAGTAAGCATAGTAATAATATTAATAATATAAGAAAGAAGGAAAGGCTCCATCTATTATTATTATTACTAAAAGAAAACTAAATATTATAATACCTACAAAAGTCCAATTAGGAACTAGTTAAAAGGTTCCTAAGTTAAATATTAAAAGTACCTAAATTAAATAAAAGGGTTAAATCAAGAAATCAAATGATTCTTGATTTAATTTCCCGTTTGACAAAAAATTATGTCTATAAAGTCCCAAGTCAAAGAGAGGCTTAGGGATCTCTTCCATCTTTTTGGAATAATTATTATGCTTTTTTATTCTCAAGAGAGTTCTTGGAGAACATTTTCCTAAGAGGAAAAAGGAGAACTGATTCAGACCTAATATCGCAGTTAGGGAAGCCTTACCTTAGGATCTCTAAGCTACTTTCATGTTGGAACCAGCTCAAGGGGATCCAGATTAAAACCAAGAATGGTTATGGGTCATGGTTGGGTGGAACGTGGTAGTTCCCAAGTGATTCGGTCATCTATACAGAGGTCAGATATATTTGTCAATTGTTAATGTTGGGTAATTGAGTGTGTAGTTTTCAGCCATTGGAATAGCTTCACTTTACAGGTATGAGATTCTTGAATTTGTTGTTCCACTATCTAGTATAATTCATGTTAGAATATTCAAGTGTTTATGTTATATTTCTAACCCCATGTCTAAAATTATATCATGTTAGAATAGTAAGGGTTTATGTTATATTCCTATTTTCTGTTAAAACCTCAAGGGTTTGCATTTTATTTATAAACCCTGTGTCTTTCCAAATTGTTTAAGATTTCTTGTTTTTTATTCTAAAAACGGTGTCTGAAATTTATTTCCTTTCCTAGAATTATTTAGGGCTTATTTTCTTATATACTTAGTTCTGCATTTATTTCATAGTCTAGACTTTGTTTTTTTTAAGACCTAGAAAATACTCTAAAAAAAGAGTTTATATGTTTATTTCACCTATGGATTCTACACACAGATTTCTGTTAGATTTTTATCATTCCAGCTAGCATTATGATCTTACGATCTTTAACTGAGAGAATAACATGCACAGCAATAAAACACAAGAGACAAGAGACACAAAGAATTTTCCTTGGGGAAACCATAAAGGAGAAAACCTCACAACTTCCTCAGAGATAGAATCAGCACCAAAAGCAAAACCTGAAAACATAAAGATGATCTCCCGACAGTAGTAGTCTCTCTCTTGTCCCAGCAACTTCTCTTTCACTCATGCGCCCTAATGAGTGTGTGTGTGTGTGTGTGATAAATAGAGAGACTTACTCTCTATTTATATTCTTTCATTCACTTGAAGCCCACTCCAACATGTCAGCCTCACTTAAAAATTACTTACTAGAGCCAACATCTCTAGGAGTTTCTAATAACCCTAGTGCCCCACAACTTGTGGGGACTTTTCCTCCTCTGACCAACAAGGAGGGTTATCCTTAACACAACAGTGGGGACTATTTCCCTGATTTACAGTGACTCACCTAGGGTCAACTTCTCTAGGATAGTCTAATAACCTTAGGGCCCCACAACTGTGGGGACTTTAACCCTTGACCAATAGGAGGGTTACCCACAATGACTTGACATGACTTATTCACCTTATAGAAACTCTTGATTGGAACATCAGGGCATGACATGACTTAATTACATTACAAACACTTCCCAGAATAAACATCGGGGTACAATACATAAGATATACAAGTGAATACATTCCGAAGTTACAATTACATCAACACTCCCTCTTAACTAGGAAGGTATTCTCTCGACACAATTTATCAGCACAAGTCTTCTTCTTTGTATAATCTGGATCATCATTGAGTTCTCGTCATCTTCATATTCAAGTCATCTTCATTTTCAAGTCATCTTCATATAGATCTGGACCATCACTCAATCTGTATCATCATCACTTGATCTAGATCATCACTCGATCTGGATCATCATCACTGGATCTAGATCATCACTCGATCTAGATCATCATCACTAGATCTGGATTATCATCACTCGATCTAGATCATCATCACTGGATCATCACGAGTGCTATCTCATGATTCTTCTCATCACAGGAAGTTCTACAGAGCCAGGCCTTTTTCATGTTGGGTGTATTCCTAGCCTCCATGTAGGTCTTCTTCAGCACTTATATTTGACCCTAAGTCAGAATGGCCCATCCAGCACTTACATCTGACCTTGACTCGTCAGAAATGCATGCCCAACACTCACATATGACCATGAGAGGAACTTAATCCCCTCACCATGTCAGAATGGCCTAGCCCTTACATCTGACCATGGAAGGAACTTCATCCTCTCACCATGTTAGAATGGCCCCGCCCTTACATCTGACCTTGACTCGTGAGAATGGTCTAGCCCTTACATATGACCTTGACTCGTCAGAATGACCCAGACCTTACATCTGACCTTGACTCGTCAAAATGGCCCAGACCTTACATCTGACCTTGACTCGTCAAAATGGCCCAACACTCATATATGATCATGTGAGAACACATCCCACAGTCATATCAGAATGGCCCTCAGTGCCAGACTGAGCTTTCCTGGTAACTGAACATGTGCCTCCATTCTCCTAGAGAATGGCATCAACCCTTATATCTGATCAAGTGGGAACCAATCCCTCAATCACATCAGAATGGCCATGCACTCACATCTGATCATGTAAGACTACATCTCACAGTCATATCAGAATGGCTCTCAGTCCTAGACTGAGCTTTCCCAGTAACTGACCAGGTGCCTTCATTCTCCCAGAGAATGGCATTAGCCCTTATATCTGATCAAGTGGGAACCAATCCCTCAATCACATCAAAATGGCCATGCACTCACATCTGATCATGTAAGATTACATCTCACAGTCATATCAGAAAGGCCCTCAATCCTAGACCAAGTATTCCTGGTAACTGACCAGGAACCTCCATTCAAGAATGGCAACAACCCTTATATCTGATCATGTAGGAACCAATCCTACAGTCATATCATAATGGCTTAGCACTCATATCTGACATGGAAAGAACCAATCCTCTCACCATGACAGAATGGCTCAGCCCTTACATATGACCATGGAAGGAACCAATCTTCTCACCATGTCAGAATGGCTCATGGACTCATCACTTCCCCTTGGAAGGAACCTCAATCTAGAGAACACCAAGCTTCTCCTTGAAGTACTCAAACTTCACTCTGGCTAATGGCTTCACCAACACATCAACTATCTATTCATCCGTTGCAACATACTGGAGCTTCACTACTCCTCTCTGCACCATATCCCTGATATAGTGATATTTGATATCATACTGAAGTAGCACATTGAAGTGCTCTTCCTATCAATGGCACTGCCTACCCAATACGAGTCCACATAACCCTCCGGGTTAATCTTCTGGTTCACTTCATACTTGAGCCCATAATCAACTGTACCCTTTAAGTACCTCACTGCATGCTTTGCAACCATCGGGTGAACATGTCTCAATGTGTTCAATGCAAAGCAAATAACTAGTCTCATATTTGTCAGGTACATCAAGGACCCAATCATCTGATGATACATCATAGAAGCTACCACTTCTGATGAAGCATCACTCAATAGCTTCAGGTTCAGTTCCATAGGTGTGGTCATGGACTTGCATTCCATCATCCTGAACCTCTTCGGGATCTCTACTGCATACTTTCCTTATTCAAGGAATATTCCATCCGCATTCTGGCACACCTCCTGCCTAGAAAATAGTGCATCGACACATAACAGGAGCATCACTAGTCTTCCACCTTCAACCTTGAAGAAAAGGTTGGAATCTGCTTTACTCTTAGTAAATCCTAGAGTCATCAGTAATCTATCCATCCTGTCTTACCATGTCGAACCTCAAGATCTTCTGCAGTCACTCCCTCTGAAGCAGAGCATCATTCTCCCTCTGTCTTTCGTACTCTATGTACTAAAACATTCTGCACTGGAGTGACAAGTAGCTTCCTCTGCTACTAATATTCTATGTATCCATCTAGGATCACTGGATACCAAGATCCTCTATCTTGAACTTTTTAAAAATTTCTCCTCGCACCCATCTATGAGCTTGTCATCCTTTATCAACCTTGTAGCAAAGGTTCAGATCTTCATCAAGCTTTTCATGTATGTGTTATCCCATGGGTGTCTTCTGAGCTCGTACAAGGACTTCTTTCATTTTCACACATGATTCTGCCTGTCATCTGTGTCAACTCCCACTGGCTTCAAATGTCTCTTCGTAGTTTATGCCTTCTTTTCATGAGAAGCCTCGTGCTATGAATATTGCCTTGTATCCCATGATGTTTCCATCTACTGCATGATGGAACTATGAACTTCCCTTCACGTATCAATACTGCATCCTAGACACCATTCTTCTTGAACTCATCATCCCTTTCTTCTTTTTTACTTCTTCATAGCTTGAAGGTTCTACATCAATGATGTCGTTGCATTCGTCATATTATTCTTCATCTTGAACTGTCGTCACTTGTTCTTCAGAACAAGTCTCATCCTTCTTTTCTTGTAGGCGATTACGTATGCGATATTTCCTACAAGTCAAATGCATTAGTTGTATGGTTATAAATATTTCATAAGACATATTCATAATGGAAAATTCTTATGCATAAATATATGATCATGCAACTATTTTAGCCAATACAACATTCATCCATATCTCACAGAAACTTTTCTAGATGCCTTCCATCTCTACCAGGACAACATTGAGATTGTGCACTAATCCAATATGTCAACAAAGAGGTTTCATTCTAGATAAGTAGCAATGGAGAGTTGTATAGCACCATGAGCTACTTACCCATCACATGCATATTAGTAATATGTTGTCATTAATGCAAACATTCTATCATGCGTAATACATTCACTGAATATAAACAAATGCATAACAAACAATATCATGAAATTACAATTGAATACTTATCTTTATTTGTTTTGTGGGTAGACTCCTTCTTGAACCTTCAACTTCATCATCTTCTTCATTCATAATAGCATCGTTTCTTATCCAAATGCTAAGATGGATAAGAGGTTCTTCAAGATTTGAGTTCTTCATATTCCTCATCACTTGAGGTATCTTCTTTGGATGGTGAGAGCTTGATCTTCAGTTGCTCCCATCTTCTCTTCTCTTATTATTAGTCGAGATTCTTCTCAGATTCTGTTGATAGTAATCACTTCCTTTTGGCACATATTCCTCGAATGAATGAATCCCATGATCCTGGGAAGCCATTCAAGGTGGCTATCACCACTTCTTCATTCTCCACTTCTTCTTCTACTATTACAAATTGTTCTTTGATTTGAGATACCCTTGTAAAGTATGACTGTATGGTCTCTGCATTCTGATCTTCACATTCTTCAACTGGTTTCTTAAGGTCAGATTCTGATTTATGTCCTTCCCTTCAAATATCTTGGTCAAGGAATCATACATCTTCAGTGTCTTTAGGGAAGACACTTGTGGTACAATTTGATCCGTGATTTAATCAACGATGATCTTCTTGGCTTTGACCAAGTTCTTCTGGTGTAAGGCTTTTAGCCTTATCTTCCTCTGGAACTGGAACCTCTCTACTCATGTAGGTTTCCAATTCATTTTCTTCAAAGAGATCATATACTTCCATGCTTGGAAGTTGTCAACTTCACCAATCTTATCATCAAGCTGATGTGATAGATCACTATGAAATGAGAACCTCAAATGAAATAGCAAAGGATTAGATCTTACCGATTTGAGGTGTCCGTCTTGGTTCCGGAGCTGGATGATCTAGGGTTTGTTAGAGAAACCCTAATTTTCAAAACTTAGAATCTTTTAGATATGATTGGATAGAAATATAGATCTCTTCAATTTGAGCTTTCCAGTGTACTCCTTTTCTGAAAATAGTGGAGGGAAGCTCTCGGAACACGAAGCCCTAGTTTTCCAATTTATTCTGTAGAAATGCCTGTTACTATTTCTATGGTATCTCTGAAATTACTGCTCCTATGTTTCTAAAACTTCTCAATGAGGTCACCTCAACTGTTCCTATTTCAACACCACAGGTTTCATCATAATTGGTTTCACCAATTGGGACTTATGATCATTTTCCCAAGGTGACCTGTTACATGAATTTTCAGAACATCGAAGTTGCATGGACTTCCACGTGTCACTGTTTCATCTTCTAGGTCTGAAACTCAGACCACGGAAAGAAAATTATGTGCCCTTTCTGGAACAACTTCCAAAATTTCATTTGGACCTTTGTAGACCAAGATATAGTAATTCTCCCCAGGTGTCCTGTTTAGGGATGAATCATGGAAGAGGCTGGAACCCTAACTTGGAGGGATCATATCTCCTGGAATATAGAGAATCTGAGGCTGAATTTGGATACAACATAAATCAAGATTTTATCTTCGGCCTGTGAAATTTTCATCTCCTGAGCCTTCTCCAATGCTGAGATATAGCAAATGTACCAAAACTTATCAGTTTTAGTATTTTAGGGTTTTTCTAGCTCAGGGTCAAACTAGGGTTTGAATTTCTTGGATTTTCACACAACCACAAATCTCAAACCAGGTCTCTAAACTTCGATTTTGATCAGGAGAGAAATCATATGCCGAGCTCACTCAAAAATTCCTCTTCTGTAAGAAGCCCTAATTTCCAGCACCAAAAATTGAAAATGCTCGAAATTGAATTATGCTTTGACAGAAATATGCGCCCTTCAATGGAGAGTCATCCTAGCATACTTTTGCTGATGGATTGTGGAGAGAGACCCAAAAAGTAAGAATACATAGCTTCTGCAGCTGCACAATGTCTTCTTCTCAGGTTAGCTCTGATACCATATTAAATTTTTATCATTCTAGCTAGCATTATGATCTTAGGATCTTTAACTGAGAGAATAACATGCACAACAATAAAACACAAGAGACAAGAGACACAAAGAATTTTCCTCAGGGAAACCATAAAGGATAAAACCCCGCAACTTCCTCAGAGATAGATTCAGCACCAAAAGCAAAACTTGAAAATAGGAAGATGATCTCCCAACAGCAATAGTCTCTCTCTTGTCCCAGCAACTTCTCTTTCACTCATGCGCCCCAATGAGTGAGTGTGTGTGTGATAAATAAAGAGGCTCACTCTCTATTTATATTCTTTCATTCACTTGAATCCCACTCCAACATGTCGCCCTCACTTAACAATTATTTACTAGAGCCGACATCTCTAGGAGTGTCAAATAACCCTAGTGCCCCACAACTTGTGGGGACTTTGCCTCCTCCGACCAACAAGGAGGGTTATCCTTAACACAATGGTGGGGACTATTGCCCTGACTTACAATAACTCACCTAGTGTTGACTTCTATAGGATATTCTAATAACCGTTAGGGCCCCACAACTGCGGGGACTTTAACCCTTGACCAATAGGAGGGTTACCCACAATGACTTGACATGACTTGTTCACATTATAGTAACTCCCAATTGGAACATCAGGGCATGAAATGACTCAATTACATTACAAGCACTTCCCGGAATAAACATCGGGGTACAATACATAAGATATACAAGTGAATACATTCCGAAGTTACAATTACATCAACAATTTCATATTTCCAGCAGAACTATTTATAGGAACAAAAAGACTAAATAAAGATAACCTAAGAAACAAATCATTTCCATTAATTAATATAAACAATACTATAAACAAACAATAAATTAAATTGCCAGACAGTGAGGCTATCGAGACCTTTATTGTCCTGCAGCTATAATCTAATTAAACAAAATCATAATCACATTAGTCCATATCTAGAAGAAAACATTAAAACCAAATCTACAGTCAAGATATTGAGACCCTTTGATGGTGTGAGAATTATACTTTATATAAATAAGAATCCACATTAAATCAAACCAAAGTAACAAAGCTAAAATAAACATTATCAAATACCTCGTAGGGTCTGTATATATTTTATCAATAGCCAAGAATAAACATTATCATTTTCCCCATTAACTAAATAAATCCATAAATCGAATACACAGACGAATTAACGAGACCATCTAATGGTCTGAAGTTTATGTTTAAAATAAACAAGACTTGACATACATCTGTTACATTCATAATAAAATCACCATAACATTATATACATAACTAACTAAAACACGGTTTAATTAACCAATAGATCACAGGACCGATTCGTGTAGGGAGGAATGCAAAATTAATCCACACACTAATAATCGTTTTATAACAATAGAAACCCAGGATATATTCTTGTTGACTCTTTTTTAATTACAAGTCACCCTATTGAATCCTGTAGGATTCGTTAATATCCCACTAAACATTGTAGCATTTAACTACCAAACAGACCATGCTATATAAACACACAGGCCATAATTTAAATTCACCTAATCTCTACATAGAGGGGAAAACCCCAACTTAATTTATACAATGTAACCATTTTCGTGGTTTTCGGCCCTTTACATAACAGAGCATCCATAAATAAAAATCCTTGTTAATGCTATGATAAAATCATCGATACATAATCAAAGGGTTATACCCATGGTCTCGTCCATTACCATTTAAAATACACGACATAACCCCAAGCACGAATCAAAACATAAAAACGATAATTCATTCATCCAACACATAGTTGCAGCTCTAATGGTGAGAACGCCAATGCCACCTACGACATGGCTCCCAGCGACATGGCCAAACAATGCTGTCAACTCATCCATATAAGAACTTGAAACAAGAATTTACGAATCCACACAAAGTCAAACTAATGCCACAGAACAAGGATCATACCCACGAAATCAAACAGTACGCAAATTTCATATATACATAACCATTAAAACAAAATAAGAATTACATGGTCGTTTAAACTCTATCTTGCACCATTGCAAGCAATGGTGTTGCTGCCTCTACCCAAAATATATTTACATATTCACAATACATAGATCCTTTCAAGTTTACCAAACCACATCACTACGTAGAGAAGTCTTAAAACAAAAAAAACATAATACATTAGTCCCATCCAAAAGGAAGTAAACCCCATTAAACCCCAAGTCTTAACACATCTATGATTCCTTACATTCATTTTACAGACAGTCCCTTCCCCAAAATGCAGCCATTAACACCAGATCCATATGTTCAAACCCACGACGAGTGTTAAACTCTGTCACAACAACCACGCAAGAAAGGGACAAGTTTTAAACTTCTCCAGTAGGGATTAGCCGAATTGGTATGGCGTTGACTCGGGGTGACCCACAACCTCAATTTTCTTCATACCCTGCAACCTGCAACCCAAGAAAAGCCACGATGAGGAGTACGCATTGAACCCAAAATAAAAAAACAAAAAAACGATGTTAAACCAGAGTGGAATACGTACCTTTCACCATAGCCAACCTTCCATGCTCCACTCCAACACATAGCGTAGAGGCAGAGCTGATGCAACCCTACTGCAATGACCCAAACCAACGCAAGAGCCAAATCCCTAAGCTTGAGGCACACAATTTCCAAAGTACATTAATGTCGCCACCCTGGCCTCCAACAACATAATTAGAACCCATATTGTATAGTTTATGTCACCCTTTAACATAGAGCCAAGTTTAATCAACGTGCCATGTAAAATCTGGATGGAATACATAGGTTTATCCATAGTCCATCGCATATGAAATATGGCATGGAAGGGATAATTATAAGGTTTTAAATATTACACCAAAAGCATATCAAATCATGAACCAAGTTATAAAGTATCAATACCATATAAAAGTGTGCCATGTAAATAATAAATAGAGGCGTAACTAAATCACTGTCGTAGAGTCCGTAAAATTAATGATAGGAACCTGTGTAGCTCAAGTTAGTGAAACATCCAGTCTAGCATAAAATCAGCTAACAACCATCATAGTAGTCACTAGGATAGTATTGTAAATCTTTCATCGTCCAAGCCAAGTTCTAGTGACAAAAAAGGGAGTATGTCTTGTTTAGCTTTTATCAACAATTTTTGTCGTCAAGTGCACCTGAACGCGAGAAGGAAAGAAATGCATTAGTTTGTAAGAACTAAGTAAGCCTTGAAGTGACAAGTCGAAAATAGTTACCTCTTAGGTGTTTACAAGGGAAACTAGTCCTGCCACTCCACCCCTTTTTCAATAACAAGCTAAGTCGGAATTGTTTATACAATAGTAATCAAACTTTATAACCAATGAGTATGTAATCGAAACAACTAACATACATGTAAATGCGTAACCATAGATCAAGATAGTAATTAAGATCCCGACAACATAACTATTACATTAATAAACACATCTAAAAATATGAAAGCAGGACATAAGAACAGCTTACGACATTCAGCACAACAAACAAAGTACGACACATTCCGCAGAGTTAAATAATGTCCAGCTCAGGCAGTAAATGACTAGCCTAATAAAAAAAAATTATTTTCAAATTTTGTAGACATTCCATAGATTTATTTTATTTGAATTTGAAGTACTTTGTAGAAGATATTATCGTACTAATCATCAAAATTTGAATGTGTTTCCCCTTACTCTAAAAGGAACAACCCTTTGATGGTTCATGAGCCTCGGTGGGGATTGTATACAAACTTGGGAATACATTAAACATGTACTCTTGAAAAGGTACCAAGATTATTGTAGGATCAATGAAAACATATTTGACATGACATGAGGAGAAGAAGAGAGTCTGGAGGAATACATGGAACGCTTTCAATATAACCTCCAAAGATCCAAACAAAGGCAACTGGGGAAGGAGACCTTGAAAACACTCCTACTTAAAGGAATCCAAGATGAATATTTAGAAATATTAAATCTGTTATGAACAAGTGATGTATTTCAATTACCATATGATGATATTTGTGAGTTATGTAGACGGTATTCAAGAGGAAACTTCAAGATCGGTAAGAATTCTAAAGAACTTCCCTCTCTATTTTTGAAATCTGCTGCCAAAATAGGAGTTTTAGGAGATGAAATCAGTAATTTATTTGAAAATTATAAGGATGATATCAATGGTTCACTAAATTCACAATTGGGTGTTTTGGAGGTTAAGGAAAAGCATGAGGAATTTGAAGAATTAGTTTGCACTCGGTGCAAGAAGAAACATCTTGCAATGGATTGTCCTTTGGATAGTCTCATAATTTGTGGCATATGTGACTTGAATCATTCCACATATCGTTATCCCTCCTTACCAATGATGAAAGAAACATATCAAAGAGATCTGGGAGTTGTAGCCAACTCATCACAACATGAATGGAAACCATGGCCTACATGTATGGTTCAAAACTCTATCCCTCTGTTTCCTTACTCTCATACTCAATCACTGAATACTCTCCCACCATGGCAGCTATTGCAACCTCAATTTAATGCTTAACTACCTTATCCACAAGGTTGAAATGGCCTATATTATGATCACATGGCCACTCTCCCTCATGCTGCAACAAAACTTGGTCCTTCAATATCAACCTCACAAACCAATCCTCTACATCAGCCACATCTATTTTCTCATCAAACTCCTTGGTATCCAACACAATTTCCTGTCCAATCCACCCTCCACCCAAAACATAATAAAGCAATACAGTATGCTTACAGTGCTGAACTGCAAAATTTTCCTACATTTCCCTCCTATTCTACCTCACCTACACCACTGCAAAAATACTGTACGTTGTTGCAGCAAATCCATACGAGGCATGGACATGTTTTAAATCCAAGACTTGGAAGTAAAGTTTCTTGTCATCATCAACAAGATAATAAGATCAACAAATTTGATGAAGAACAGAAATTGGAACCAAAAGCATCCTTCACATCATTAGATCGGAATCTCTTTTGCATTGAGGAAGATCAATTTACTAAGGAGCTTCATGGTGTAACATCCATGAGAAATCAAGGGAACAAAGACTATATTGAACCTTGGTTTCAATCTTTAATCAGTCTGCAGCATCATTCCATACTTCACCAATTCTTGGCACCATCATTTCAAGGGATGTTGATCTCTCATATCCCAGCATTCATAAAGTTATTTTTTTTGTTGAGACTATGAGCATACTTGAGTCCCTTCTTCGAAAGTGGCTCCATTGGAAATATGCATACACTTGAACAATTTTTATATTTCCAAGTAGAATAGGGTAGGATAGAGTAACATAATAAAACCATGCTTTTGTTTTTTAGTTTTTATTTTCGAATAAGTATGCTCTCTTCCCGTGCCTTGTTGCGATCTCGAATATCATAAAGTAGAAATATAAGGAATGGGTATGAAATGTTTTCAGGAATGCTTTGGAATTGTTGACTATTTGAATAAAATTCTTAAATCAATTTTGTCTTCAATTTAAAAAATATAATTTCTCTATTTGTTACAAAAAAAAAAACTTTCCTGAAAACAAAAGTTACAATAATTAAGGAAGCATTAGTGAATGAAGACTCCATGGAAAAATGAGCCAACGATTATGAAACCCTTCAAGCTTGAACTTGGGCATGAATTTTTTAGCTGCAACACCCAGCTATGAATATCAGCAATAACAGTGAGCTGCAACGCCCAGCTGTAACAGTGAGCTGCAACACCAAGCTGTGACTATCGGCTATAAAAGTGGGCTACAACACCCAGTTGTGACTGTCTTGTATGTGAAAATTTATTAGTTTGATATATGTGTGTGTTGCACATCATGGTATGTATTTAGTTTTTATTTATATATAACACATCCATAAAAATACACATGTTTTATTTCAACATTATATCATTTTTAAGAGTTGCAGCTGTGACTACAACAGACTGTGTAAGTCAATCTAGGTTCTCAATGCTTGAAATTTTTTGTATGGGTGTGTTTTATATTTAAATTTACACCACTAAAAACATTCACACCTATTTCGGTCACTTTTTGGGGGCCAAATTTCATTTACTGAATTTTTGTGGCATTTTGGATTGAATTTTTTACTGAAACATATCCATTTTTGGGAGACATAATGGACTTATTTTTAAAATATGTTTACATACCAAGTATCCCTTTGAATATAGTTTCCAAAACAATTTGAATTTTTAATATTTTGCATCAAACGAAAAATTTATGGTCAAAATACTAACGGGGTGTCAAGGAGGAAGCTTAGGAACAAATCTAGGACAGTCACTTCTTGGATGCCTTATTGGACCTATATTGCAAACTTGTTTCATTGGTATATTCACCTATGAATCTAGTTTACAACAAAATTTTGATCACTCCATTCCTATATTGTATGCAAATTTTATGACCAAAATACTAACTGCCTATCACAAATCAGCATTCCTAAAAACGTTGTTTCCTATACTGTCCATTGGCCTATTTGACCCATCAATTCTAATTGGATGCAAAACCTGTTTCTAATTGAGATACCTACATGAATCTACTTTCATATTCAATTTGAATCACATCAATCTGTTATCAAATGAAACATTTATGCATAAAACTGTGACTACTAGTTTAGTCCAGAATTTGAAAAACACCTTGGCATGTAGACTGTTACTGAGAAAATTTGGAATATCATCACATAGAATTTTTAAAACTTGTTTCTAAGGGACATATACCTATAAATTTAATTTAATTTGGATTTAGAATCACTCAATTTGGATGAGAAACGAAGAATTTATGATCGAAACATTGCTAGTGATTCTAATGTACCATCACTCCCCCATAGGTATAAATTGAATTTGCTTCGTTCATTTTTCTTTGGATTTATTTTATAAGTAATTGATTATTTTTTTTCATAAGTGTTGGATGAAGAGAGACCAATCACCTCTCTTCTTCCATCATCTCATGTTTTATTGCAGGCAAGTGCTAGGTTTTTGCAGGTCCTTGGAAGAAGAAGGTCAATTGCAATATCCCTCTTTTTTACTTCTAAATATGTTGTAATTTCGAACGTTTATTATACTCATTTTCTGGTGATGAGCTCAAGGCCAAGGCCCCACCAGTAAAACCTTTCAAGTAAGAGATATATTCCCTAAGTTGTATAAATAGGAGACTTAATTCATTTACAGAACTTAACGATGGACAACTAAATCCACTAAGGGAGAGACGAAGAGAAAAATGATATGTTGTTAAAATTGGTTAGACGTCGAATTAGTATCTATGAGTCAGAAAGATAGATTTAGTACTCCAGGTTACAGACACAGGTACTCAAAGGGAAATATTGAGCCTTACTCATTGTATTGGCTAAAACGCCTACTCACGCATATAGGTAATTGATGCTTCTACCAACCTCATGGAGAAAATTAATAGTTTCCTTTCCGAAGTAGACCTTGAAGACAACTGAATGTTATCCTTATAAGTGGAAGGGACATTAAGAGCATATATATATAGTGGTTTTATTATTTAATAAAACCAATATTCTTCAAAAAGGATCTCTCCTTACAACTAAAACATGGACTAATATATGGAGACATGTATTAACATATATATATACCTTAATTAACTTATGAAATTAAATATGTATATATAGAGAGAGAGAACTACCTTTTTGTAAAGTAAACCTAAAACATAGTGTTGATAT
>LPNX011233197.1:69759-172995 GCA_001517045.1 Pseudotsuga menziesii
CGTTGTAAACTTTAACTACTTTGACCTCTCTCAATTATGAGCAAGAACATGCAGGTAACCGACTAATTTAAGAGATATTATTTTGAATATTTTATGCCGGGTCTTCCTCAGATTCTTCTCCCGAGGTAAGATTCCTTTAAAATAGGTGGGAATATCTATGGTAAATAGAAATAGTAATCAATTAGTGGGGAAATCCTAGCTATGAAGGCAGTCCTCCCCCACACTATAAGTATGATAAAAATTCAAAGGGAGATGGGGGTGTTTTCTTTTTCCTGATGAACAGGGGGGGTGGGGTGTTGTAATAGGAGTTGATCCAAGTTCAGGGATTGGAGGTGGAACCGAAGGAGATCATGGCCTGTGGTTGCACCATGATAAGGAGAATTTCAGATTTCGACATCTCTAATCTCTAATCTCGATTGTGGACAAAGTCAAGTTTCAAAACACCACGTATCACCGGTGCAACAAAGCGATCGTTTTCATGTGTCTCGGTGTCATTTAATTGATGAAGGTATGTTTGTAGACACATATATCACATTATTGGGCAACATTTCATTTACAACGCATCCATTTGTTGGAGATCGATATTTACTTTGCATTCTCTAATTTGAAAAGTTTTAGATCTGTGGTATCTTCATATACAATGCTAATTCCTTTTAGGATATTCAATAATTAGGATTTACAACCAGGAAATAAAGGAATGAATGTTGAAAAAACGCAGGATTTAACAAGCATGGAATCACAGATTACAGAAAGTGTTATTATTACAGTAGTTATGGTCTCAATAGATAGATTCTCTACCTAAAATCCTTTTAGTATGGTGTTTTAATACATAGATCCTCTACCCTCTACCTGCTGATTGTAAATCTATGGATCGCATCTATAGAGAGATTATGCATATGATTTATATTTACATATCTCTTACTTCTTGTCTGTGTTCATTGTAGAATGTGTTAATATTGCTCGAGATCTGAAATATCTGCTCCTTTTCTGTGTTAAATAAACACTGCAAGTATTTTCCTTGTCTGTGTTAACTCTACTCGATTTTGAGTATCAGGAATATGTTAAAGAATGATGCTAACCTTTCCAAACCTCCATGATAGTTCTAGATACAATACTGCATATGATTTCTTACTTATCTGCAGGTATATCGACCTCTGATGGGTTTGAATCTAATCCAAGATATGCGTCCATAGTCTATTGGGTTGTATCTCGTTTAGGTTCTATATTTTTGTGGCAGAGGATCTAAGATATGTTTATAAATTAGCATTAATAAAATTGTGTTTTTCGGTGCATGTGTTTTGCATGTGTAAACAGGTCTGGACATCTGAATGAATGTAAGCATGTGTTTGTAATTAAAAATATTTCTAAACCTGTATAGATCCACATATACATGGCTCAAGTGTCTCGCGGATTTAAAATGTTATACAAGAAGGTAGAAACTTTGAAAATGAATTCAGACACCCATAGATTTCAAAATTACACCATAGTATGTATGTATATATATATATATATATATATATATANTTTAAATAGGTGGGGCATGTTTACCCACAGATTTTTTAGAGATGCTTCTAAGGTATATAGGTCTCAGGGTTGATAATGTAAAGGTTCTGTCCGATTAGATGAGAGACTGTGAAAAGTGGAAAAGATAACATATCATATATGATGTGGGATGTATACATTAATATGTTGATTTTTAATAGAGAAGGTGACTAGGTTTTGGTGGACATAACCCCGAGTATGGGGTGAACTATGTACATTGGTGTCTCCCCTATGTTTGCATCTTGTATTTTGATACTGTGATTTTATTGGTATTAATTTGTATAGGATTTCAATAAATAGTATCTTATATGCTTTAAGTGATGATGTCAAAAGAATGATTGATTATGCATGAATTATGAGGAGAGGTATTGGACTTAAAGTTTGGTGTGAATTTACATAAAGTGCATGATAGTAGAAAAATGGCAACCTCTTCTACAATAAGTATACATCCTCTTTGCATGTAGGAATTTAAGATTTGATTGGGATAACTGAAATGTAATTCCATGTAAAATTTAAGTGTGTTACAAAGAGATAAATAAAAATAAAATCTATTACCCCATGAAAAAATTTCATTTTTTTTTATTGAGGAAATACAGGTATGTTACAAATGGTACGAGAGCAGGTTGACAGCGCTTGGGCCTATTTGGGCTCAACATGAAGTTAGAAAGCATGAATATGGTTAATACTAACCATTAAAATAATTTTTTTGGATGCATGGAAATGATGGGCGAGGGAAATAAGTTATCCGAGTGCGCTTTCAAAGATTGAAGGAGGTAACTAAAGAGGATAAAGAAAAGATATATCATGGAAAGGTATGTTATGAAATTAAGGGAATATTAAAACCAAAATAGGGTGAGTAATTCTTGCATGTTGTCTTAAAGGTTATGTTTATGTTTACACCCTCAATATGGGAGGTTGGGCTATAAATTTTACTCATAAATGAAGGAAGAATTGTCATGATTTCTTAGAATTTCCTCTAGAAAGGGATATACATGTATATATGGAAAATTATAGACTCATATTAACGGAGACATTTCATCACTTTCGGTCACCTTATGCGAATTGAAAGACATGGAGAACTTGATAGGACTCGTAAACCGAATAGAGACTGTTTGTACTTTGCTGAGAGATGATGGAGTTGATAACGCCCTGCCAAGTCTTTGGCTATCTCCCCTTTGATTCTTCATGGTTTTCCTGTATATATTTTTATTTTTTATAACGTAAGTAACAAGATCCCCAACCTTTAGAGTCAAAACCCCACTTGCATGGTCAATGTCTAAATTTTTCCATTGAAGTGAATGTTTTGAATAATAAGCAGGTAGTTTCTTTATTAACTTCTTTTCATTTTGATTGTTTTCCTTTTAACTCCAAAAAATAAAAAATAAAAATTTGTGGATATATATTAAAGGTGTAATGGTTATAGTCGAGATCTTAATCCCGCGGGTATTAATTCTTTCCATGTGAAATGGGTTCTTCTTAATTCCTACTCTATGAAATGGGTTCTTGTTATGTTTCTGTAAGAGGGGATTGAACTAATGAGTCGAACTTAACTTGGCATAGCTTACCTGAAGAAAATTTAAACCATAACTTGAAATAAATTGGGTTACAAGTTTGTTACCACAAAATTCAGCCAAAACCTAAAGAAAAAGGAAAAGAAACAAGTCCTCGAATTATTCTTAATTTGGCTGAAAATGTGGGCATGGCCTTGGGCTATCTGTTAATCACTTTTAATGGGTTGTAAGAAAGTTGTAAAATATTTATTCTTAACTCTAGAGGTCCACAAAATGAGTGTTTCATTTTTGTGAAAGTTGCATCCAGTTTATGGGTTAGGGTTTCATCATGCATGTGTCTCAAAACTCAGAAATTTGTTCCACCACATTCTGCAAAGTCTTATTTCTCATAGATTTCTCCGTTGCCATTACAAGTTAGATGCTTATTTGGGAACTTTTTCTCTTTTTCAAAAAAAAAAAAATTGACTTGTAAGGTGGGTCGGCGTATTAGTTTTACGTTTTTTCTAAAAACCATGGGTTGGATATGAAGTAGAATTGGTGTTTTGTAGATATATGCTTGTTTCTTTCAATCCTGGTTTTACTATAACCTGTAAACTTCTTGAACTTTTTAGTTCATCTATATTCCTTGTCAATACATATATCATGTTAATTGAACCCTTATTTTTTTGTATTTTATTTGTTGAATATGACAATTTTCTGTAAATTTATATTAAAAAGGCTGTGATCGTTGATTTTTACGGTGAATAACCGTAGTCATTTTTTTAACCAAAAACTATTTAAGCACCTTACTGTCAATGTTGTGGGAAATTTTGAATAGTTAAAGTCACATCTTTTGGTTCGATGCTTTGAATCGTTGCTATCGTCCTTCTACCTTGCGACTAGATCTTGAATTGTTGGGAGTTATCCAACTAGGGACGCTATTGGGTTTCAATATGGAACTGGATTTTATATTCTTTCACACATTTTGAAGAATTTAATGTCGAAGGCTATAAATTTGTAATAATATTTTTCATTGTGGCTTATTCATGGCGAATAACTTCAGTAGTATTTTTTTTTAAACTATTTAAGTACTTTGCTGTCAACGCCGTGGAAATTACAAGGAATTTAAGGTTCAAGACTATAAAATTATAATAAATGTTTGTCATTCTTGCTTATTTATGGTGAATAACTTCAGTAGCAATTTATTAAAACTATGTGCTCACTTTGCTGTAAATGTGTGGTATATGAAGAATTAAATGTTGAAGAGTATAAATTTGTAATACGTGTTTGTCATTGTAGCTCATTCCTGGCAAATACCTTTATTTGATGTAAATATCAGTGATCGTAGGTTGATTTTTATCTTGATCATGGTTCATCCTATAAATATTAGTAATTGTAGGTCAATCACAGGAGTCATTTGCATTCGTAGATTGTTTGAGGTAAATACTGCGGATGCAGGTTATTTCTGGTAAATATCTGGAATTTTAGGTTGTTTCCCTATAAATGTATGTGATCGTTGTTGTTTATGGTAAATGTGAGAGATTGCGTTATAGATTATGACATACTAAATTTTTTGGTAAATTTAAGTTATCACTTACTGTACTCAGTAAATTTTAGGTTTAGAGTTAAATCTCATGGTTCAAAAATCTATAATTATAAAGCGTTGACGATATTGTATGCCTTTCTATTGTAAATATAAGTCACGGCATGTCGCTCTAATTTTTCATTTCTAACGGTACTTATGGCTTGCAGGGGGTTACTCAAATTACAAGAGTCCCAACAAAGAGTATAATGTTTCCTCCAAAGACACTAATAAGTAGATAGAACTAGATATCACTGGAGATTTCTACCTCTCTAGCTTCCACCCATTATTGTTGTGTAGAATTGGAATATCCCTTAACTGGTAACTATCCAAAGACATATGAGTAAAGATGTTTAATTTCTATGAGTATTTGAAAATGATAAGTGAATGAGTGTCATATAATGTTATGTACTAACATTGCAGGATTATGCCAGGAACACTATCAATCGAAATTGTCTGTTAGTAAAAATATTCACTCGCTTAAATAATGAAGTTAAGAATAAGTGATGTTTTACTTATTATAAATTGTCGGATTTCAAGGTTTATGAACCAAGGATTAAATATAGATTATGTTATTTATGTACTGACAATGCAGGGTTTTACCAAGATGATGACCGTTGTCACGATCAACGTACATTATGGAATATAAATTCACTTGCGTAAACAAGTTGTGCTCAATTGTTCAAAAGAGAGTAAGGAGTTATTTTTGGATGATTTACAGGGTTGTATGAATCATGAATGATGGTAGAGGTACAAATTGTTACAACTTAAGAAATGACGATAATTAAATTGATGAAATTATTGTTTACCGATAGATGATAATTATATTTCAACTAACCAAGAAGCTGATTCCCAAAATGAGGCAATGACAGTGAAATCACTATAATGTCCCCAAAACTAAAAAAAATAAAAAAATAAAAATTATAGGCTAGTAAATACTACCTAGATGGAACATTATTTACTTACTGAACTCTATCGTACACTTTATGTATTTATGTTTAGTCGTAAGATGTTCTTATGTTCTCTCATTTATATTTCAGTCATTACTTTAATGTATTTTACTTTATGATGTTGTGCTGATGTTTACTAATTAGTAATGTGTTTACACTTTTGTCACTTATGTGTCTTTATTGGATCTATGTGCTTCGTCCTTTCTGCATTGTCGCAGTTGTTAATTATGGAGTCCTTACTTAACCTTTTTTGTGGTAACAAAGTGAGTGGAGTGGCCCGACTTGTTCTCCCATGACGGTTTGAGAGGTAAAGTATTACTTTGTTACGCAGGCTTACTTAGTTCAATCAAACTAAGGAACCTATTTTATTTATATGCAGTTCATTACTTTTACGACGGAATATGGTGTAAAGTGTGTTGATAGTCTTGATCCTGGAGGATCTGCTGCTAGTTGTTACGTTGCTTATCGACTGGGTTTTATAACTTGGTAAGTGTCGTTATCGTCAATTTATCTACTATGGCTAAATTTCCTGTACACTAACTATTCTTTGTTATGTTTTCAATTCATTAGTCTATATGTCATTAATACATTTTACGTTCTATGTAGATTTTTACTACACCTATTAACATCTCTTATGTTCTTTTATTTGGTAGGTTATTATATTGGCTCAAGAGCGGACCTTTGATTTTTATGAGGGTTAAAAAGTTAACATGGCATATTGCATATGCCATGTTCACTAAGCGTTTAAGCTGAACACATTCTGTGTTGGATGTAATTTAAGGCTATAAGCCTAAAGTGTATTTTATTTAACTTATAAGATGTATGCCTTATGGAATTACACCTTGGGCTAACACATCCTATGGACTATGTATTATCGAACCCATACCATAATACAAACCTTGTAATTATATGAACGATGTGATAGAGTTGGGGTGGTGACATAACATATGGTAGAAACCATATGATAGCAGGGTTTAAGATTGCATGTGAGAGGTGGTTAAATGTTGTAATGTAGCAAAACATAAACTATAGGGAGTGGGTTTTGCATGGGTTTAATGATTTCCGGCCGATGCATTCAATGCGCTTGGAGAAACATGACAGCCTTCCCTTATGATTGTCTCACGATGGTTGTGTGTTGTTTGTCATTTGGGTTTTTTCTCTTTGGCTCTGCGTAGGGGGAAAACCATGGAGGTGACCTCCAGACTGTGAGGTATGTCCTCATTAGGTTTACATGCATGCACATTGGTTTGGTTTAAAGTCTGATAATGTGTCCATACTTCTCATCCATTTTCGGTTATGTTTTGCAGGTGTCGAAAGGGAATGAGGAGCAGCGTGGATTTACTTCTATGGCTCCAAAAGTTTGCACTCATGGCCATGGTAAGCCTGTGAGCAAAACTCTACTTGCTACCTCTCGGCCCTCTTGGGCAGACTGCGCATAGATTTTATTGGTTGGGATTTTATGTTGTGGGTTTCGATGGGGTTTTTAAGATTCTCCTTTAGGCATAAGATTACAGACTTGGGTTTTGAACCGTATCTTGATGGATTCGGCCGTGGAGTGAAGTTGCACTCCCTCTGAATCTGTGTATAAATTTGGGTTTGAAATTTTACTTGGGATGTTTAGCAACAAAGAGAGGAAAGTTAGGGCTTCTTAGCACATTTGGTTTTTGGTTTAAGAAAATCTTATTTTCATTGGGGCCTTTTAGCCACGGGCTGCACCATTGCTTGTAATGGTGCATTAGCCCATTGGCATTCCTGTGTAAACTTGTTTATAAATTTTAATATGATGACTTTCTAGTTTACTTGTCAATCTCTGTGTAAATGGATGCATACTATTTTTATTACTTGATTTAGCCTATTTTTAACTTATGATGTGCATAACACGATTTCAATATGAACAATCTGTTGTTATGGTGGATTATGTGGGCATTTGTCGGCTTGAAAGGTTCTGTGTACTACAATGTTACTTAGTTTGTGATGTAAATATATAGATAGCATGGGTATAGGCCATGCCGTGAATGGCATGAGCCTTTCCACAGTGCTGCGATAGTATATCGTAGGGTTAATTTTGGTAGGACTGTGTATTAAAATAAAACTTGGCCGAGGCCGTGACTTATGTGAGTATTGTGCAATCGTTGGTTTCGTAGTGCTAGGATTTAAAGACCCTTGATGGCGTTTGTTGTTTAATATGTATTGGTTGTATTTTAATAACCACATCCCGCATACGATTTGATGTAAAGAGTGGCCTGTGTAAAAATGGTTGTAGGATTGATTTTCGTTTTGTATATACATTACTTATGGTTTTGTTATTATGGCTTTGCTGTGGGTCTGGACATCCATGGGAATAGATGTCGCGACCTCTGTTGGCAAGCAGGGTTTTTAATGTAATGTAATGAATGTATTTTGATAAATAAAAACAAACTAGTCTTGCTTGCCCGCAGGATTCGATTCTTGTTCCTGTTTGCAATACATGGATTTATAATATGATTTTGATGTTGTTTTACTATGATATCTTTACTGTATATGATGTATTATTTTAATTTGGATTATAATAATGTTGATGATTTATGAAATTTTGTTTATGGTTATGTATAGATAGAAAAGCTAGAACCGTGGATTCTTTATATGAATTATGATCAACGAATTGTAAAGGACCACATGGATGGTCACGATGCCTCCTCTGATTATTTATAATGTTGTTTCATTTATGTGGAGTACTTTTAATGTAAGTTTGTAATATGGATACAGACCTTGAAAGGCCTTAGATGAGTTATTAAATTTTGGAATTAAATGTATAGATAGTTTTCATAAATGTTTATACCTAATGGCCTTATTATATATCTATATTTATCTATAAAGTAGTTATGTTTATAAGCAATACTCTATGGTATCTATTTAGTATATTTATTTCTCTTAATATTACTCTTATGATTAAATCTACTATAATCTGAAACATGTCTCTACTGACAAGCGTAATATGTGAGTAGAGTTATAAATAATAGGTGAGCAATAATAGCAGGTCTGGTTTTACCTAGTTTACAGTAATAATTTCTGAATATTGAGTGAATATAGAAACAAACTTTAGAGATGAAGTCCTATCTATATACAGCCTATGATAATATTTACAACCCTAGGGAGTATTGAAGAGAATACAAACCCTAGCAGAATCTGGGTAAAAAATCAAATACATAGGGTTAGTAAATACATTGGAAACATTGATCTAACATATTCATGATGTAATCTAGAAGATAACATAGATAGTCTAGCTTTAGATTTTAAGATATGTAACCCTAGGAGATATGGACATAACCAATCAATTCCAGGGTTAATAATATATATAAAAGAATTTACATAAAGCAGCCATCATTCACCCTAGAAATGAACTTTGACATACTAAGAACTCATACCTGTAATTTATCTTCATAAAGCTCCTTTAATGGCTGAACCTGTACACTTTTTAAATAACCAGCATTATAAATTTAAGACAGATCTGGCCTGTGATTTTGATGACCAAATCACTTGAGAACTACTCGTTCCTCGCAACCATGACTCGGAACCGTTCCTGGTTCTCATTGGGATCCCCCCGAGCTGGACTCCAACATGCAAGTAGCTTAGAGCTCCTAAGGTAGGGTTCCTAACTGCTATTCAGTTCTGAATCAATCCTCTTTTCCTTACAGGAGAAATTTCTCCAAGAAAACACTTGAGAGCAAAAACAGGCAGAATAATAATTCTCCAAGATAAAAAAAATCAGAACCCCGAGCCTTTTCTTGGCTTTAGTATTTATAGAAAGACGTTTTTAGTCAAAGGAACAGTTAAATCAAGAAACCTTGGTTTCTTGATTTAACCCTTTTTAATTACTGGGGTAAATTTCAATACTTAACCCAGTAACTTTTAATTAGTTCCTAGTTAAACTTTCATAGGTATTATACTATTTATTAATCCTTTAATAATAAATAATAATTGATGGAGCTTCTCTTCTTTATTTTATTTAATTATATATTAAATCATAATTAATTCTTTATACATACTATGTATAAAATACATGGTATTATAACATTTGTTAACATTTGTCTCTGGGCATCATATACCATGATCCCTTGACTAAATGACACTTCTTTATTAAGGTCAAGTAGGTAGATGGTTTAGGTCTACTAGGATAGGTAACTCTAAACATCCTTGCATGTTGGATTTCCCTCGTATAACATGGTATCTCTTCAGTACTTTGATGAGAATACATAAATTCAAAATTTCATTTAATCACTTATAAATAAGTACGATAAGATCAATATTTTTCTCGACTCGTTTTCACTCGGAAGTTATTAAATTCTTTTTAGTAACCCATAGAGCTTACCGGAGCCCGTACTCAACCCCTATAGCAGGGAGTTACAAACATAGTGCAATTCCAGATCTTTTGCTCCACACTAAATTCTAGGATGTACTTGTACGATACACCTAGGGATACAATGGCCAAGGATCCGATGCTCCAAATCTTATGCTCAACATCAACATGGAAGGCTCCAGGGCTTATTCCCAACACATCCAATTATCTTTTCATGTGTTCCATAGCTTATCGCTCAACACAAAGGTAAGTACTCATGTGTTCCATATTTTCTTGCTCGACATAATTCATTAATCACTCAAGTGTTCTGAATCTCCTCACTCAACACAAAACATCTCGTCAATCATGTGCTTCATGTTACATGCCCAACACAAACAAGCATATGCATATATCATCAATAATTGGCTTATGCCCAATATATAAAATAAATCATCATGTTCATGTGCAGTGGGGTCTTCGACCCAATATAAAATAAAACATCAAGATAATCATCATAATCAATAGGCACATGCCTATAAGTGTTAGGTCCAAAATTTGGGATATTACGTCCCTACCCACTCAGAACAACACCGTCCCTAGTGTTCTAGGGACTCAAAACAATATCTTGAAACAAGGCGGGGTAAGCCTTTCTCATGGTGGCCTCATTCTCCCAAGTAGCTTCATTAGCCTCAAAGTGCTTCCACTGCACTTTTAATTGGACCACGGTGCACTTTCGAAGTTGTAATTATCTTTTGTCCATTTCGTAGTTCATCAATGCAGCTCTTCTATTGTGTACCAACTTCTTGGTACCATTTCCAAAGTGTGGATGAATCAATGAACCTATTCTTGTCGTGGATGTTCCTGCCACGTCCTACGACAGTGCTCAATATGTTTCCCACAATTTTTAAATCCTACATACTTCTAATCAGGGCAACTAATATCTTCCCCAAATATGATCTCCATTAATCTCCTACACTATGTCCATTTGGAGATAGATTGTTTATGTGTACCCCACCATCTAGTGGGTGTACCTTTCAGCACATAGTCCAAAGCCGACAATTGCTCTAATTTTGTAACTTTTTCTTCAAATTCTAACAAAAATGATGCAAGGTTAGGTAATCCTTCATATGTAGGAAGCATGCTTGCTTCGACCCCTACCCTTCAGACATCTCTTTTGATTCTTGCACATCTTTGCATAGAGACTTTGTGTATCCTATTTTTCCAATTCTACAGGGCCTCGCCTGAGTCAGACGTGCATGAGCTTACGCTCTGCCAACTCAGCTTGTCATCAGTTGTTGGAAAGATATAGTATTCGTTTGAAGACATGATGTTATACAACTGATCAAGATAATTTTCTTTCCCTTCGCTATGTACGGGCTCAACATATCTCTGCCCTTCAAGCAGATCAATTGGTGCAACCACTCTTATTTCAGAATCTTCAAAAGATAGGATTCTTTTCTTGAAGTTTATAATGGTTTTATTTTCTATTACCCAATCAATTCCTAGAAGTGTAGGATATGGGTTTGTGTCATCGACAATGTCAATAACTTCGAAGTTGGAATATGTTCTTAATCCTTTGACTTCCATAGGAACTTGAGTTAGTCAATCGATTGGTAGAACCTTCGACTGGTTTTCTATCCTTAGTTGAATAGGAGACCAGTCCAGTCGCAGCTTATTCATGCTCTCCCACATTTTTCTTGTCAATATGTTGAAATCTGAGCCTATATCTAATATGATATAATCCATATCATAGTATCCTATCTACGCATTCATTCCAAGTTCTCGTCCTATCTTCAGTTTTTTCCTGATATGATTAACTATTTTTTCAGGTCACAGGTCTTCTGGGGTTTCTTCTATGAGTGTTGTCAGTTCTATGACAACATGTTTATCATTGATTAGTGCTAAAAAACTTTTGAAAAATTCTTTAATCTTACTAACCTTTTTCATTGGTGGCTTCTTGATTAGTTGTTCAAATCGTTCAGGCATAGTCTTGACTTGTCTAGATGTCGACAAGTGATTAGTATCAACAAATTCCGGCCACACCTCCAAGAAGAATTCCTTCTCCTGTTGGACATCTAGAAGAGCTTTCTTTTGTGGCGTAGGTCTCACCTACGGTTGTCCTTGCTCTGTATTTTGGTCTGCACCTGTCGTAGCACCTCCTCTTGTAACTAGAACAATGTGGGGTTCTCTTGGTTCGACAGAAATCATCTGAATATTCTGGTTGGGATTCGGGTTATGATTCTACGTCGGGTTGGTATTTACAACAGTTCTAGCCTTCCATTTTGCAATAAGTTGTAGACACTATTTGAAAATCTAATCAAATGCTTTACAATATGTAAAGCATTTCGCAGTACCTTGAAAATATCGGGCAAAATTTCCTTGCTACCCACAATTATAGCATATGACTTGTCCTCTTCCTCAACCAAATTTGCCTCCTTTTTTTTGTCCTGGACCTCTAAAATTCTCACCCCTCCTTTACGGGGAGGGTATTGTTGTTGTTGAGGATACTGATTCTACTGGTATTGCGGTTGAGGGTATTGTTGTTGTTGATATTGCACATACTGATACTGAGGTTGTGCTCATTCAACTTGCATATTCTCATCATTTTTCATTAAGTAGGTATCCATTGTCATTTCTTGTACAAACTAGTGGGTGTGCTTACAATCTTCTGTAAGTACAGACACTCCTCAAACTTATGGCCCCTAGTCTGGCATATTCTACACCAAGGAATTCCTTGGGTGTTTAATGGGTTCGATGGAACTGTTGCAACAGAGTTCATGAGCATTGGGAAATACTATTTATGGTGTCCATCTGTTCTACATCTTGTACACCATATTTCTTCTAGTACTTCCTTTCCTCTTTTATTTTCCTCGAGGTGCACCATAAGATTGGCGAGCTGTGACTGAATTTGCATCATTCCCGAGTCAGTGTCTCCAACTGGCGAGGCTTCTAATTTCATTGCTATTTTTAGAGCCTATATCTACGACATGAGTTTCTGTTGCATCAACGGGATTCAGATATGTGGTAACAAGGTGGCAAAAAACCATTCCTTATGTTGCACATCTAACATTTGGAAACTCACTTTGGTCAAAGTCCCAAACAGATTATATTGGTAGTTGATTAATCTCTTTGATTTCGGTGATGAACTGTGATTTAGACTTTGGATATTTGAATTCATCAATCAAACCCAGTCGAATCGCATTCAGTGTTTTCGAGACAACTCCTACTAGTAATATGGAGAATTTTATGTACCAGTTAATCGCATGACCTTGTAGAGTCATGATCATCTGTGCTTTCTTGATATTCTCATCATGGATCTATCATACAGTCTAGGAAGCTTCACAAAGGAACCAATCTTGTTATGGGTCTTCCAAGGGTCTTTTCAATTGAATATTGGTAACTTAATGTAATCTCCAACCATTGTATTTGTTGTTGGTACAGTCGAAACAAAATTTTGACTAGTCGGACTTCCTTGTCCATTATTTACAGTGTTAGTATTACTTCTATTTACGAAATTGCTTGGAGATAGGTCTCTTGATCTTACCTTTAGTGGTGTAGGCCAGTTGTAAGTGTGTTCTTGTTATGGAGATTTAGCTGACTCTTCTAAATATTCATCTCCTTTTGAAATCGGTCAATATTCTTTTTCTTTGTCATAATACCCTTCGTCTAAGTATGGTGCAATATGGCATCCTTCTTCTTTCGGATCTGTGTTGCGACTCCCACTTCTTAACATATTTTTTCTTTGCTTGCCAGACCTGAATCTTCTTCTGCTTCTTAAAAATCCTGGCTCTAGTTCAGTTCCAATATATCCTGGGAACATCTCACTCTAGGGTTCTGCTGAGACATATCCACTCTTTTCTATTCATCCTTGTTGCATTCACATAAAAGCATCTTTATCCACCTCTTTAAAGATGACAGGTATCTGCTGCGTGGTCCTTGCAAAAAAATTTGCTCTACCTCACTGTATGAGTTTATTGTGTCAACAACGAACTCATAAATATATATTTCTAGGATACTGTCTATCCAAAAATCCATAGCCCTTGATATAGGGTTGCTTACTTCTTCCAGTTTTTCGATTAACTGGGGATTCCACTCCCTTGGTTCTCCACCTTGAAAATTTGTTCATTTGGTCGCTAACTTAGATAACCACTTGTGTAGCATGATGGAAAAATCAAAAAAGAAAATCTCTTCGATGTCTATGTAGATGTACCGGCCCAACGATGTTTTTTGGTTCCACCGATATCCTTCACTTTATTTTCGGAAAAACTCTAACTCTTTGGATTCCACCCAATCTTGGATCTCTGTTTTTGTGGGTTGCGACAACATATCCCTCACAACAACAATTTAGGGTCCCGAAAACATAGCCATTTGTTGGATTTTATCCATGTCTCTCTATCCCTGGACCTAGGTTCAGTCCCTTCTATTCAGCACAACAAATCTCGATATATCATCCCAACATAGAAGAGCTTAGTCGGTAGCACCTCCGACACATATGTCGTCTACCCGAGATATCTCACTCTGTTATGGGTAACTGCTAGAACCAAGTTTCCGCAGTTGTGTGGGAGGGTGTTTTAGTACCTTGTCTCTACACCAAGGCTTCCAATGAAGGTCGTCGAGGTGGATTACTTATATAAATAATGCTTCAGCATCTAAACTGCGATCCCATCTCTCTTTATGCAACTCAAGTAAATAAACAGTAGGCACACAACATAATCATGTCCATTAATGTAATGTGGTCATGATACATTTATCCATTTGTAAAAAAATATACAGTCATTCATTCAACACAATAATCACACATATATCTAAGCTACTTTCAACATTCACACATATACAAAGGATGTAACATGGAAACCCATCCGGGGAAAAACCACAAGGTGCTCTTCATTTGGCACAAGGAAATAGATGCGCCTTTCGTCTGCACACTAAGCTATAGACTCTACTCAAGATCTTGTTTTCTATCCTTACAGACTCTTACTCCCTCTCATGCACTCTATTCTTCTCTCTTTTCTCTTTCTACTCTACTTCTACTAGCGATCCACACACAACCTAGATCGAATCAACCTTCCCTACTCGTCTATGCACTTAGTTGCAAAACCTCTACACCAATACACTCAGCGATACAGAGCCATTAACCAGAACACCTACCTCAAGTGTAGCTCAAGCATCTTACCAAGATTCTAACTAACAGTCTGCAAGATAGAATCTAACCCATATACAACTCGAGTTCCTTATTTTATAACCTTATTATACACTCGATACAGATCCCATACGTGCTTGTTACAGACTCAACACCGACTCAATACAGACTCATTATAGACTTTGTATATGTCACTATCTCAACCGACTTACTATATCCATCTAACAAGTTGTCTTTCCCATTATAGAAACACCTAACAAGAGACACTATCAGCCTGACTTACAAAGATGCCTTCACGCGTATGGTTTCCACCAGATCCAATGGAGCTCGTACCCACAATTGTTAAGGACGATCACTTTCTCAATGTTATTCCTTATTGTCGTTTTTTGGTCATTGCACTATTTGCACACATGATTCTGTTGATATTTTGTTACACCATCTCGTGACACCTTCTGTCCTTCTTTCCTGGCTTACCTATCTGGCGCAGCTTCCTTTTTCAATGCCTTCTCTTTATCTTCTTCTTCTCTTTTACTTCTCATGTTGCAACATTCTTCCCCTTCTCCTTTATGGTGCTTCCTCAGTCGTAGCTCCTTCCTCTTCTTCTTTATGTTCTTCTCCATACTTAGGAATAATTCTAAATGAATTATGCCCGATCATTCGTAGGACCAACAAGAGTTACCCCAGAAAGCTTAATCCTATCTAGTTATTACACAATAGGATTATGATCAGATATCCTAGACTTCTCCACCAAGGTGTTGTATTTATGCAATTATTGGATAAGATTTACATTAATAAAAAAATATGTCTAGACGTTTGCAAATACTCTCCTAACCACAAATACCATTAGTCCAAGTAGGTTCCAATTTAACACGCACCACATCCACTAGGTAAACCCAGTTGAGTAAAATAATCAACATCCAAATCCAATCTAGCATTATGGCCCCATATTTCTATAGGGGACAAAGTGAGATTTAAGTCATCCACCATGATTAGATTATTAATTCCCAACAAACCTGAAGGTTCGAGATGATCCCAAAAGGACTCCCTCTCTTTTTAAGGTCCATAACAATTCAGAATTGAAACAGACAGGTCAAATTTTTTGAATATACCCTCCATGAAAATTCCTCCTTTTGTTTGTAAGGCTTAATTAGAGTTAGTTAAAGTTTTCATAGCTGAAATGGTAGATTGGGTGAACATTGAACAATCAATGTATGCCTCTTTTTGGTATTGCTCTGCGAATCAATATGTTGGTAAACATATGGATTTGTTTCATTTTCCTAGAACATGAACATATTCAAACTATTTTGAATAGTTTTTGGCTAATTAAGGAGGGATCTATGTTCTTAAAACAATGGCATTCGTATTTTATTCCAGAGAAGGAAAAGAAAACAAGGTGCCACTTATGGCTTCTTTTGTCTACATTCTCGCTTGAACTTTGGACTGCAAACATTTTGGAGGGCTTGGCAAAATCGTTGGGTAAATTTATTCACCTAGACAAAATGAATGTTTATCGAATGGAAAAAAAATATTGCGAGGGTTATGGTTGAAATCGATATCTATGAGGGGCTTCCACCTGATATAGAGATTGAATGGGGTGAAAAACTGTTTCACCAAAAGCTGGACTACCATAATATACCATTCATATGTCATTTTTTCCATAGAATTGAACATCTAAAAGAGAAATTCCCATCCTTGTTATAGAGGGTTGATGAGGGTTTATCAGATGGAGTTGGGGGGCGGAATTAGCAAATACATAGATACTGGATTCTCTGCCTCTCCTTCAATTAAACTGTTGTTGCCAATTGATTTTCTTTCAGGTATACATAAATTTGGTTCATTGATATCTTATGAAGAAGTGACAAAAGATTAATTATATTTTTATCAAAGTATCGAGAAGGATTTAGAAAGAAGGTTTTCGAGTCTAGGGGTTAGGTCAAAATTATCTACAGATATTAGGGATCTTATTTCTATACTAAAATATTTAAATAAAGTTAATTGTTCTAATGATAAGGGTAGTTTGTTGGGTAACAATATTCACTCATTGTCTTTGGCTAAAGGTAGGGTCTTGAATTTTAATTCTAAAATCCATGTTCCAAACTATATAAACCATATCTCTATCATGGTGAAAACCCTATCTCTACTACGTCTTATAGTAACCAGGTTTTATGGTCTTTAGATGAAGGAAAGGTGTCGACTTGTGCTTCCAATGCTTGCAATGGTGGAAGGATGTAAGGAGTTGAGAGTGTAAACTATGTTAATGTATTAAGACAATTTGTTATGAGTAGATGCGGCATTTATGATTGCAATGGTTATTATAATCTGGACCGTGTATAAAATTTGGGCTGCGTTGATGGTTATTACACTGCTCTGTTTCCTCCCATGGTTAATATGTATGTAATTTATGTGGAATTTTTTAGAATAATCAACCCATATTTACCTACCTTATACATTAATTTAATCATTTTTGTCTTAATACCTAGTTTCCTAGATTCCACTCTATGCTAGTTGCCTTATACATGTCATAGAAGTCAACACATGCTAAAACTGAGTCATGGAGCACTTGGGAAACATACTAGAAACCCATGTTAACATGTATTCTTTATTCCAGATTCTCCAAAGCACATATCTGCTTTTTCTGTAAAACTACCTTGTTTTATTTCTGATTTAAGGCAAAGGAAAAGCTAGACTAGTTGTAACTGCCTTGTTTTTTTCCACATCATCCTCCCTCCTTTTCTCCAAATAAAATCATGTATGAGTTTTATTTCCATCCCTATTTATCTTTCCCACTTGAATTATCCAATTCGTGAGCATCTACCTAGATTTGGAAACTGCTTTATGCACCTATGGGGGATTTGACTAGTTTTGGTAAGCCTACTTTTTTACTATTTCGAATGGCATCTTTATGCATTCGAATATATCATGTAATTATATATTACAATAGCCTATTACTTCATAATGTTGGCTATTGTACACTTACTCAATACAGATTAGTGTTATGCTCCAATCTCTGTCTCCTTTGGTGTTAATTTTGCATGTTTGATTAGCAATTTTGTGAGTGTAATTGTTCTATATCTTGGGTTCAATTTCCACATGGTATCAGAGCCTTTGTATATTGATTTCTCTCCTTACATATTTCTATTGTGGGTTTGACATCTTGGCTGGGAGCATATTCTGTTGACTGAAGGGCACAGTTTCTTAGCTATGGACCAATCTCAGAAGATCATCTTGACTCCATTCAAATTATTTTTGTGGAAAGTTGAGATGGAGATATTGTTCATAGTGAAAGGTTTCTACAGGGTGACTATAGAAACTAAGGTAGACCTAAATGTAGCTGCAGAGAAAATCAAATGGCACAACAGGAGGGATGAGGCCCATGGTCTTTTGTAATCTGAGCATTTCAAGAGACCCCCACTTCCATCTTGATGGATTGACATCACCTAATGAAGTGTAGGAGAAGCTTGTAGATATTTTTGGAAAGACATATGAGATGAGAGGACATAAAATCAAGAATGAGCTGATCTCCTTGAGTCCTAGTAGCTTCGAATCATTGCAACTCTACTTTTCCAAGTTTAAGGCCCTTGTTTTGCAGTTGAAACGGTGTGGGATCGAAAAGAAGGAAGAGCAACTAGTTTTGGCCATACTCTCTAAACTTAGACCTGAATATTCAGTGTGTTTTTAGACCTTCCATGCCACCAAGTTTATAGCTCGAGCCTGGAAGATGCCTAAGCTTGCAGAGTTCATGGAATCCCTCACATAGGAACAAGATAAGTTGGTGATGATGGGAACCATCAAATATTCCAAAGACTAAGCTTTGGTTCCTGCGGATTCAAGGGTGGATTCAAAAAGAAAGAAAAAATCTAAAAATCCACCTAAGCAAAAGAGAGACAAGTCTAAGTCTCAAGAGGAGCCCCAAGGTTCCAAGAAGAACTCCCAGACTCAAAGAAAAAAGGAGAAATGAGCAAGTGTGCATACTGTAGTAAGGGCTATCATCCTAAGACCTCCTGTATGAAGAAGCAAATTGACATGTTGAGACAACTCCTGGAGAAGAATAATATCTCCCTTCCTGATTGCTCAAAGAAGAGGGAAGGAGGATCAAATTGAGAGGACAGAGAGAGAGTACATGCCTTGGTTGCTGGCACATCAAGATCACTTAGCTTTGTCATAGAATTTGGAGCTTCTAGACATATGGTTTCGACAAAAGAGGCATTCTCCTCTCTTGACATGTCGAAAGGTCCACCAATAGTTTTGGGAGATGACTCTCTCACTGACAGTTTGGGGAAGGGAAGGATTGATCTTGACCATGGTAAGTTCAATAATGTGTTGTATGTTCCCGGCCTTGCCTCTAATATCTTGTCAGTGAATCCGATGACTCACACTAGGTCTCCAAAGAAGGTCATATTCTCCCCTGATGATGTTGAAATCACTAAGATTTCGAATGGTAAAGTCATAGAAAAAGGTGTTTTCGATCACACTTCGAAGGTATACATGTTTTCCCATTTTCTACCCTACTCAAACCCCTATGCTCTTCTAATTCATGCTAATGAGGAAAGCAAGATTTGGCATGAAATATTTGGCCATCTTAAGTACAAGTATCTTTCTGATTTGAGTGAAAATGATATGGTCATAGGGTTACCAAAGATCACATTTTCTAAGGGATTCTGTCAATGTTATATTCTAAGAAAACACCCAGAACACAAATATGAGAGAGCTAGTCATGAGAGAACCTCTGCACCTCTTGAGTTGATCCATAGTGACATTTCTGGTCCATTTCCTCATATGTCCATGAGTCAAGCCAAATATGCACTCACTTTTATAGATGACTTTTCCAGGTATTGTTGGGTTCACTTCCTAAAGCATAAGTCTGAAGTTTTTGACCTCTTCAAAGTATTTAAAGTTTTGGTTGAAAACCAGTCTAGGAGGAAACTCGAGATCCTCAGATCTGACAATGGTGGTGAGTATGTCATGTTAGAATTTCATCATTAAGCTAGCAAAACATTAGGATATTTAACTGAGAAAATAACAAGTATATTAATCAAACACAAGAGACAATGAACATAGTATTTATCCTCGAGGAAACCATAAATGGTGAAAACCCCGCAACTTCCTCAGAGATAGAATCAACACCAAAAGTAGAACCCAAAACAGTAAGTGATCTCTCGACAATAGTAACCTTCTTTCTATCTAGCCCCAGTGTCTTCTCATTCCTCAACTATGCTCTACACTTGAGTGTGTATGAGATGTGTGCCAAATAAAGAGTCCAACTCTCTATCTATACTAATCCCGGCATGACTAAAACCATACGAGGGCCGATCTCACTAAGAGATTCTAATAACCCTAGTTCCCTGGAACTGCGGGGACATTAACCCTTAGACAATAGGAGGGTTACCCACAATGACTTGACATGACTTGTTTACATTATAGATCTTCTCGATAGGAACATCGGGGCATGACATGACTCAAGTACATCCCGGAATAAACATTGGGTTACAATATATAAGAAATACAAGTGAAATACATTCTAAAGTTACATATACATCGACACTCCCTCTTAACTAGGAAGGTATTCTTTCGACACAATTTTCAACACAAGTCTTATTCTCTGTATCTTCTAGATCATGATCGAGTCCTCGTCATCTTCAAGTCTTCTTCATCTTCAAGTCATTTTCATTCTTCAAGTCATCTTCATCATATTCATCATCGGATCTGGATCATCTCTCGATCTGGATCATCACTCGATCTGGATCATCACTGGATCTGGATCATCACTCCATCTGGATCATCACTCGATCTGGATCATCACTAAACATCATCACTGGATCTGGATCATCACTCGATCTAGATCATCACTATTGGATCATCATCACTGGATCTGGATCATCATCACTCGATTTAGATCATAATTGGGTCATCATCACGAGTGCTATCTCTTGATTCTTCTTGTCATAGGAATCTCTACAGAGCCAGCCCTTTTTCATGTTTGATGTACATCTACAGAGCCAGTCCTTTTTCATACTAGATGTATCATCATAGAGCTAGTCCTTTTTCATACTAGATGTCGAACACACACAGAGCCAGTATTTTTTCATACTGGATGAGTCTTCACAGAGCTAGTCCTTTTTCATACTAGATGTGGCACACACTCAGAGCTAGTCCTTTTTCATACTAGATGATTTCTCATAGAGCCAGCCCTTTTTCATGCTGGATGTGGCATCCACACAGAGCTAGTCTTTTTTCATACTAGATGTGTCTTCACAGAGCCATCCCTTTTTCATGCTGGATGTGGCATCCACACAGAGCTAGTCCTTTTTCATACTAGATGTGTCTTCACAGAGCCAGCCCTTTTTCATGCTAGATGTGGAATCATCACATACATCTGACAATGGAAGGAACCGATCCTCTCACCATGTCGGAAGGGCACAGCTCTTATATCTTACCATGGAAGGAACCAATCCTCTCACCATGTCATAATGGCACAACACTTACATCTGACCATGGAAGGAACCAATCCTCTCACCATGTCAGAAGGTCTCAGCACAAACACATCACTTCCTCTTGGGAGGAATCTCGATATGGAGAACACCAAGATTCTCCCTGAAGTACTCAAACTTCACCCTAGCCAATGGCTTAGTCAACACATTAGTTATATGTACGTCTGTCGCAACAAACTGGAGCTTCACTGCTCCTCTCTGCACCATATCATTGATATAGTGATACTTGATCTTGATATCCTTTGACTTTTCATGGAATATTGGATTCTATGACAACTTTACACAACTCTAGTTGTCACAGTATATACAAGTAGCATCTAACTAGAGATAAAATAAATCAAACAGTAGCTTCCTCATCCATACTGCCTCACAACTAGTTGAACAAGCAGCGACATACTCTGCTTTAGCTGTACTCAGTGCCACATAGGATTGCTTCCTGTTAAACCAAGAGATCACACCTGATCCCATACTGAAGCAACACCCTGAAGTACTCTTCCTATCGATGGCACTGCCTGCCTAATCTGAATCAACATAACCCTCCAGGTTAATCCTTTGATCAGTCTTATACTTGAGCCCATAATCAACCATACCCTTCAGGTACCTTAGAATATGTTTTGCAGCAGTCAAGTGAACATGTCTCGGATCTGTCAAGTATTGGCTCAAGGTGTTCACAGCAAAGCAAATATTTGGTCTCATGTTTTTCAGGTACATCAATGACCCAATCATCTGACGATACATCGTGGCATCAATTGATTCTGATGAGGAATCGCTCAATAGCTTCAGATTTGATGCCATAAGTGTGGTTAATTCCTTGTAGTCCATCATCCCAAATCTCTTCAGGATCTCTACTGCATACTTCCCTTGTCCAAGGAATATTCTATCCGTAGTCTGCCACACCTCCATACCTAGAAAATAATGCATCATACCCAAGTCCTTCATTTCAAACTCAGCAGCAAGCTTTCTCTTTGTATCAACAATCAACCCATCCATACCTGTCACAAACAAATCATCTACATATAGTAGGAGTATCACTGGGTTTCCATCTTCAACCTTGTAGTAAAGGTTGGAATCTGCTTTACTCTTGGTAAAGCCCAAACTGGATAGAAAGCTATCAATTCTGTCATACCACGTCCTAGGTGATTGTTTTAAACCGTACAAGTCTTTCTTCAATATGCACACATGAGACTCTCTATCATGTGTCTCAAAACTGAGTGGCTTCTCCACATACACTTCTTCTTCTACTACACCATTCAAGAAAGCAGTATTGAAATCCATTTGGTGTATCTTCCATTTCATCACTGCAGCTAGAGAAAGTACTGATCTGATGGAAGTGTATCTAGATACAGCTGCAAAGGTTTATTCATAGTCTATTCCTTCTTTCTATGAGAAACCACGAGCAAAAAATCTTGCTTTATATTTTTCTATGCTACCGTCTGCAGCGTGCTTGATCTTATAGATCCATTTGGAAGTTACAACTTACTTCCCTTCTGGTATTGAGACAACATCCCAAACATCATTCTTCATGATCAATTGATAGTCTTCAATCATTGCATCCTTCCATTCTTTCCATTCTGCCGCTTCTTCATATTTGGAAGGTTCTTTATCAATAAAATCACATAGTAAAGCTACATAACTGGAACATAATCTGGTCCTCTTTCTTTTTCTCAGAGTCTCTTCTGGAACCCCATATCTTTTCGCACCTTGGATAATCTCTCGTACCCAAGTAGGTTTTCTCTTGTGAGGATTCTTCTCCTGTGGTGGATCTACAAGTATTTGTGGTTCTTCAAATTCTTGATCTTCTTCTTGAGTTTCTTCATTCATGATTGTATCATGAATTCTGGGAGCTTCTGCTTCTTCAGGTTCTTCAGCAGGTTTCTTTCTAGATTTGATGTAGGCTGAATCTTCATCAAATGTTACATCCCTACTGATGTCAATCTTCTTTAACCCTGGGAAGTATATTCTGTAAGCCTTCAAGATTTCAGAGTATCCCACAAATATACCCTTCTTTCCTGAAGGATCTAATTTTGTCCTCTTCTCTTTTGGAATGCGTATGTACACTAGACAGCCAAATATTCTGAGATGGCTGACTTCTGGTTTCTTGCTGGAGAAGATTTCTTCAGGAGTCTTGTTCTCAAGTAATCTGTGTGAAGTATGGTTCTGTACATACACTGATGTTCTGGCTACTTCTGCCTAAAGATGCATAGGAATATCTTGATCATGAAGCATTGCTCTTGCAGCTTCCATGACATTTCTATTCTTCCTTTCTGAAATCCCATTTTGTTGTGGATTATAAGGGGTGGACAACTCCCTCTTAATCCTTGAGTCTTTACATAGTTCCTTGAACTCATTTGAAGCGAATTCTCCGCCATTCTCTTATCAAAAAGTCTTGATCTTCTTTTCAGTGTGGTTCTCTATTAAGGCTTTGAATTCCTTCAACTTGCTGAACACTTCATATTTATTCTTCATGAAGTAAATCCATGTCTTCCTAGAAAAGTCATCAATAAAAGAAACATAGAACACATACCCGCTTAGTGAGCTTGATGACATTGGTCTACATACATCGGAGTCGATTATTTCCAATATTCCTTTTGCCTTGCTTCCGCTACTTGGAAATGTCTTCTTTGTGTTCTTTCCTTTCGCACATCCTTTGCAGACCCCTTCATGTTTTGCTTGAATTTCTGGAAGACCTTCAACAGCTTTGGTTGCAAGTGGTAGTGCTCTGTAATGCACATGTGCAAGCCTTCTATGCCAAAGTTCATTTGGTTCTGCTGAGTCATGAACCAAAGCTTGTTCTGGTTGGCCCTTCAACTTGTATAGACCTCCTTCTTGTTCTCCAATCACTATTGCATCATCAAAATTATTTCCCTTTGGCCACATAAGAACTTGGCCATCTACGAAAGAAACCCTCATTCCTTTTGCATCCAATGCAGATATGGAGAGGAGGTTCTTCTTTAGTCTTGGAACAAATAATACATTCTTCATCTTCATAGACTTTCCAAAGTCTAGTATATAGGAGGATTCACCACTACCTTTTATTGGATACTGGTAGTCATCCCCAGGTTTCACCTTGTGAGGTGACTCATGTTCAGATAGCTTCACAAATGATTCTTTAAATCCCATCATATGCTTGGAAGCACCACTATCTATGAGCCAATCATTGCTTCCATGTGAAATAGTTCCCGTAAGAGCGGAGATCAGCACATATTCTTCATCACTTGAAGAATCACTTTCTTGTCTGATTCATTTTATGGAAGGTTCATCATCTTCTGCAGCATGAGCATGATGTCTTCTCTTGTTTTCCTTCCTCTTCTTTAAGTTCCCTTTATTAGGGCAGAATCTAGATATGTGACATTTCTCATCACATGTGTAACATCTAATGGTAGACAGATCTCTTTTAGGATGTGAGGTCTTACCTTTGGAGTGATGATGGTTCCTTCTAGTTCTCTTGGAGTGAACAGTGAGAGCTTAATCTTCATTTCCCATCTTCTCTTCTTGAGCAGCTATCCCAGCTTCTTCTTGAGAGCACTCTTCCCATAGTATGTTGAACTTGACTAACTTCTTCCTGGCACAGATCCCTTGAATGAAAGAGTCCCATGATCTAGGGAGACCATTCAAGGTGGTCATCACAATATCTGAATTTTCAACTTCTTCATCTACTGCTTCCAACTATTCCTTGATCTGAGATACCCTTGTAAAGTAAGACTGAATAGTCTCAGCATTTTGGATCTTTACATTCTTTAATTGGTTTCTCGGAGTCATCTTCCTGTTTATGTTCTTCCCTTCAAACAATTTGGTTAGGGCATCAAACATAGCTTTAGGTGTCTTGAGGGAGGACACTTGTGGTATAAGGTGATCCTTGATTGAATCAACAATGATTATCTTTGCCATAACCAACCTATTTGTATGTAAGGCTTTAGCCTCATCTCCCTCTGGAACTGGAACCTCCTCATTGATATAGGAGTCCAACTCATTTTCTTCCAGGACCAGGGAGATCCTATACTTTTAGGCTCAAAAGTTATCAGCTCCCTCAAGCTTTTCATCAAGCTTGGTATGATGAGACATCTTAAACTGAGAACATCAAATGGAAATACAAAATATTTAGATCTTACCAGGTCAAGATGTCGGATCTGGATTTAGGGCTGAAATCCTGCAGTGCTGGTTCAGTAGAAAATTAGGGTTTTGATTTTCCAAGGTTTTGTCCAACCAAATGATTTGAATTTGATCCCTAACTTTGATTTTGGGGAGGAGATAAACCAAGCCTAGGATCACTAAAAAATTCCACTTCTGTCAAAAGCCCTAATTTTTGGCAGCAGTGTTGGGTCCAAAACTGAAAAACCTCAGAATTGGATTCTGCTTCGACAGAAAGATGCGCCCTAAGGAGGAGAGTTATTCCACCTTACTTTTTCTGAAAATCTATGGAGGAAGATCCACAAACTAGGAAGCCCTAGTTCCTGCAGCTGCACAGTGTCTTCTTCTCAGATTAGCTCTGATGCCATGTTAGAATTTCATCATTAAGCTAGCAAAAAATTAGGATCTTTAACTCAGAGAATAACAAGTATAGTAATCAGACACAAGAGACAATGAACACAGTGTTTATCCTTGGGGAAACCATAAATGGTGAAAACCCCACAACTTCCTCAAAGCTAGAATCAGCAAACAAAGTAGAACCCAAAACAGTAAGTGATCTCCCGACAGCAGTAACCTTCTTTCTATCTAGCCCCAGTGTCTTCTCCTTCCTCAACTATGTGCTACACTTGAGTGTGTATGAGATGTGTGCTAAATAGAGAGTCCAGCTCTCTATTTATACTAATCCCGACATGACTAAAACCCTACTAGGGCTGAACTCACTAAGAGAGTCTAATAACCCTAGTGCCCCAGAACTGTGGGGAATTTAACCCTTAGAAAAAAGGAGGGTCACCCACAATGACTTGACATGACTTGTTTACATTATAGATATTCCCGATAGGAACATCGGGGCATGACATGACTCAAGTACATCCTAGAATAAACATCGGGTTACAATATATAAGAAATACAATTGAAATACATTTCAAAGTTACATATACATCAACATGTCAAGTTTAAGTTCATTCAGTATTATAAAGATGCAGGCATTCAGATGCAGCATTGAATCCCTTACACACCATAGCAAAATGGTGTTGCTGAGAGAAAGAACAGGTCACTGAAGGAGATGGCAACCTGCATGATGGAGGATAAGACTTTGCCACCAAATTTTTGGACCTAGGCTATAAACTATGCATCCTACATCCAAAATAGGGTGCCTCATAAGAAGCTTGATGGTATCACCCCTTTTGAATCTTGAAGTGGGCACAAGCCAGATGTGACCCATTTCAGGATTTTTGGCTCAAAGGCTTGAGATAGAATTCTAACAAAAAAGAGGAAGTATTTGCAACCCCAAAGCCAAGAGTGCCTATTTGTTGGGTATTCTAAATATTAAAAAGGGTACAAGCTGATCAACTTGAGAACTAACAAATCTTTCATTGAAATAAGTGTTCAGTTCCAAGAAGAGCCTTTAGCAGCAGTTGAAGTTGGAGAGTCCTCTTCACCACCAGAACCATTGATTGTGAGTGAAGAGATTAATGAGTTTGCAGATTCTGATATGTCTAATAATGATGATTTGATTACAGATCCTAACAGTCCCACAAGACCAAAATGGGCAGCAAAGACCATTCATGCAGCTGGGGAACTAGCTGGAAATCCTAATGACACTAGGAGGACTAGATCTCAATTTGAGAGTGCCCTTCGTGTGAAAGTTCCTCTATTGGCTGAGAAGTGCTAACTGATGGTTGAATCAGATCCATAGACATATGAAAATGAAACACATGATCCAAGATGGAAAACAACCATGAAAGAATAATTTAGCTCGCTCCAGAAGAACAACAGATTGGAACTAGTTGATCTTCTCCCAGGGAGGAAGCTAGTTCAATGCAAGTGAGTTTTCAAGACTAAGTTTTCTGCTGATTGTTCACCTTTGAAATATAAGGCAAGATTGGTATCCAAGGGCTACTCACAATTACATGGTACTGACTACAATGAAACCTTTGCACCAGTGGCAAAGATGGACTCCATAAGGCTAGCTTTAGCCATTACAGCTTTGAAGCAGTGGGAGGTACATCACATGGATGTGAAGTGTGCTTTCCTAAATGGAGATCTCACTGAGATGATTTACATGCATCAACCTAGAGGTTTTTTTTCTAATCCATCTTTAGTGTGCAAGTTAAATAAATCATTGTATGGGCTCAAGCAAGCCCCCAGGGCTTGGTATGCCAAGATTGATGGATTTCTGATGTCATTGAGTTTCGTTCAATGAAAGTCTGATCCTAATGTTTATTTGAAGCTGATTCATGGTTCTTTGATGATTATTTTCTTGTATGTGGTGTTGTACAGGATAATTCACCTAATAACCTAGGTCTGGGGGGTTACCAACATACTCTTAACTTGCAGACAATTTGACTTTAAAAGCACAAAATAGGAAATAGGAAAGTAGCAGGAACTTACTTGTATTAAATGAAGGTTGATCCAAGCTAGCTTCTTCCTCTTTGCTCCACTTTCAAAGTCTCTAGGATAGTTCCTCTATCACCTGTTAATAAACACTCTTCCAGATACAAAGCAATTCATATATATAGATGCAGGTTAGGAAAATCATATATCATAATGAAATGTAAATATTTACCAATCCACAACACATGAAACACAATATGGAAGAAATAATATCTTTATTGACAATAATAGAGGGAGTTTAGGTTACAACCCAATGTCTGAACAAGGACTCCTCTGTCACCAAAGGACTCTGAGTTTCTCTGCTCCAAATATTTCTGTAGACAATCCACCAGCATAACTTTGCTCTCCAAGTATGTATCTCAAACCCCCTCCCCAAGGCCTCTATTTATATGGATGAAATGAGGCAGTTCTCGAAGGTTAGGGAGGTTGCAGCAGTTAGGAATATTAAGTTAAATGAATGAACTAATCTTCCATTATCGAGTATTTTTAAATATTAATTTTGAGGAAACTATGCACGGGTCTGTAGTAGGACAACCCACGTATGATACACGACTCTATACAAGTGCAACCCGCGCATACATGTATGCGCGACCTGCTGAACATAAAACTTGCGCATGATGCACGAGATGTCAATAGGGATAGTCGCGCATGCTACTCAAAATCTCAAAATGGCAAAGTAATCAACTGGGCATATAGGCAATGTATTTCATCATAAACCAAGGTATAGTGAAACTAGGCAAACCTCAATCCATAAGTGTCCTTTTGTGTGCCGACCTGAGGGATGTCAGCACTCGGACGGAGAGGTGCCTATCAGGTGTATAACAGATGCCCCCTAATGTGTGAGGTCAGAGGGGAACGATGGCCGAAATACATTATAATACTAACTCAGGAGAAACTCAGAAGTCCAGTGGAGCAGAAGGAGTACCTGAAACAAATACATAGTAATGTTATAAACAAAATTATATCTGAGGATGCTATGTTCAATTTACTGGAACACTAGCTCCTTTACAATATTTGAGCAAAGCCACAATACAATAATGATGAATCTTCAAAGATCTGGAAGCCGGATATAGAAATGGAACATAGTTTTGTGCAACTTAGTTCATGAGTGAGGAACTAAGGTCTTCATAAAAGATCCCAAAGAACCAGTACAATCCAAGCCATGTGAATAAGGGTAAGCTGAAGTCGAACATGGAAAGGATTCAACAGTTTGTCAACCAATAGAGGATAATTGACAACTGAAGCAAAGGAGTTCACCAATGATGAAAGTGAATCCAGAGGTACCATCGTCAAAGCTCTAGGTCATCGTCATCAGGAGGTGCTGAAACGGAACCATACTGTGATAGGGAAGGCAATAGATCCTCCAACAGATCACAAGAGTGACTAGGAACTGGGCAAAAGAAGGTAGACACAAGTAAATGGATAACAGATATAATAGTAATAGGATCAGGTGATAAATCAGACACTAGGTATAATCCTTGAACAGTGAGCACGACACAAAGATGACCCAAGGCAACATACAACGGATAGATAGAACAACTAGACTTATCTGTCATGTAAGAGACATGAACAGATTCCCCAAGAATAATGGACAAGAGGAGGAGTCAAAACTCAAAGTGATAACTGAACACAAGTGTATACTGAAACAGGGATATTGGTAGGCAAAGAGTGCTATGTTCAAGGATGACATGCTGCCATTACTGAAAACAAGAGAAAACTTCTTCCTTTCCTTCCCTGTTAAGTTTTAACGAGTCCAGGAAAGCCAACTCGGTTCCCTCTTCATTTTTTAACAAGCTTGAAGAGATGGGAAAATAATGCTTGATACACTGATCCGTGGATTTAACGAGCCCGAACTAGTACATGCTCGATTGGTGCTTTCATGTTTAGAGAGTCTGAAAATGCCAAAGAAGACTCCAAGGGGGTCCTTTTTCGTCCAATTTAGTCTCTTAAGGCTGAAAAGGTATAAAACAAACCTCAAAAGAACTCTCTTAACTTCCGAAGAAGAAAAGGTGAACCTTTTTCGTACTTAGTCGGGGAGGTCCGAAAAAGGTTAAATTACCACCTACCCAATGCTCCTTCCATAACAGCATAAAATAGCTTGAGTTTTACGAGTGTGAAGGAAAGCAAGATCACTCAGAAAGATCCATTTGGTTACGAGAAATGGGGCTTACAACAATAAACTCGTTTCTTTGTTCTTTAGTGTTTAACGAGCATGACAAAGACACAAAGTACACTCGGAATCTTTTTCATGTTTGGGTCCAGAGCACGGAAAAAAAAAGTAAGCTCAAACCGGGTGTTCCTTTTCCGTAAATTTAGTCCCTCAGGTCCGGAAAAGTGATAAACCTATACCTGAGAATACTCTTCTCAATTCCGAAGAAAAGAGAGTGATCCTTTCTCGTATTATTCCGCATGGTCTGAGAAAGAGATAACCTACCACCAATGCGGATGCCCGTTCACATATTCTTAACGAGCTTGAATGGACGAGATAACTCGGCAGTCAAGTCTATTTTTAAGGAGTCAGACCTGGGTCTAAAGAAACTCCATAAGGGCGAGGAGTCCTATAAAGGGATAGCTTGTAAAGAGAGATTCATAAGAAGCTCTATTTGTCATGAAAAGTAGCTATGAGGAAACCCCTGGGCCTGAAACAGTGACAGAAATGAGTATCAAAGGATGGAAATGGCATATAAGAATGATACTCATGAAATAGGGATCCTAGCCACGGAAGAACAATGGTAGAGACAAGGGACTAATGGCTGAGAATACCATAGTCCGTGGCAAAATGTTGAACACTAAGTTTAATGTGGAGTGATAAGTTGCCAACATGTGTTGGGAAGAGCAAAAACCACCCTATAGAAGCATCAACACGTTGAAATAGTTAGTAAACCTGTTCCAAGGAACAAAAAGGGATGGTATTAATCAATTAACGTTTCAAACTATAGAAAAAACCCACTTTACGAAATAATTTTTCTATAAATAGTTTGAAAAACAAAACATTTCTCACCATTGTACTTTTTGGACCAAAAAGGAGCATTTTACCCTCTATCTTTGATTGCTCGTTGTGGACAATTAGACCGGTGGAATTTAGATCCGTCAGTGTCAGGTAAATCTACACCCCGTGCTCTTTAATTTCATCCAAACAAATTTTAGAATTCATGGTCAATTCAATTTAATTCATCAATATATAAAAAATGGTAAAATGTATGCGCGGGTTGCCTCATAGAAAAGCCGCGCATATGCGTTTGATGCGCGAGTTACTGTATAGGGAGGTCGCGCATGGCTCGCAACATGTCCCAATGTACAGTCGCACATACTGCGCTAAGGATAAAAGCTTTGAAAATGTTCAAAATTTTTAAATTTTGATGATGAATTACTGAATCACACTGTGTTTTTTGTCAGGAAAATATGGTGCTGGAGTGGAGGGAGCGGGAACACGAGATGATGGACCAAGCGGCTCTCCAAATCCCGCCTACTATCCAAGCATTGCAGAATAGTGGGCTATTGAAGTTTTTCTGCACATCACCCATGCGGGCCAATGTCTGCATATTAGAGTTCTTGGTCAGTTATTGGGACCATGACCTGGGGATGTTCAACATCCAAGGTGAGACTTTGGAGTTTACTGCAGAGGACATCTATTTTATTACCGGATTATCACATCGGGGAGCACCGGTGAACCTGGAGGGCACTGGCAGGGGTGGTGACCCCTTGAGTGTCCAGAACTATATTGATGTATTCTGCAGGCCAGGTACTCAAAAGAAGGGCAGCAGTATTCTCATCGCAGACATACAGGAATTTACGCTGCAGGTATTGGCCAGTACCATAGTTAGACTTTTAGGATCAGCAGGACTACATCACGCCACCAGGACTCAGATGAGAGTGGCGGTGGACTGTTTGAGAGGCACACTCTTTGATTGGTGTACAGGGATTGCCCCCATCATGAGGAGGCAATTGTCCGACTGTAGGAGGGGGAGACGGAAGAACTTTAGCTATGCTAGTATATTGGTGGCGTTTTCCTTTGAGAGGGTGCCAGCTATGAGCCCTGCGGTGCCATTACAGGTCCAGCATCCCTGCCAGCCGAGGCTGAGCAGGTGGGGAGATATCTTCCTCCGTCAAGGAGGAGGAGATGTGGTACAGAGTATGTATGACGACAATTTCTATTCATGGTGGGAACGGCAGGTGCCAGCATTTGAGCAGTTCCCATATGCCGGATTAGATTTCCGAGGTGATCCAGACCTAGTCCTCCCTCCAGGAGGAGCATGGGGAGAGATGGGTAAGTCATTTTTTATTTTTTATCATTATCAAATTTTTATGGATTTTCTAATGATAGGATATATACATATGCACAAGTCTAACCCTACTCATGTGTCAAAATGCAGATATTGGACCAGTCCGCCCAGTAGTGCACCCACGTACCTTTGTACGTCCTGTAGCAGGAGGAGATCCTGGATTGGTTACGGTACTCGAGGCAAAGCTGACTAGGCTTACCGAGCGGGTACCCACTATACGGATAGAGCATCTCCCTGTGGCTATGCAGGAGTCAGTAGTTGGGGTTCCACCGGTCTGGCTACGTCTTTTCAGACGGGTAGCCAGAGCAGTATGTGTATATAGGGATGCGGTGGAGGCTGCCGAAGCCGAGGAGGCTGAGGAAGCCAGGGGGCACAGAGATCACGGGGACCAACCAGGTCCTAGTGGCCATGGCAGACAGTCTTAGTGCTAGGCATTTTGATGGACTTTGATCCACTTTTGTATATTTTGTACATTTTGGGATCTACGGATCAGACTTGACCTATCCTATGTATGAACAGATATTTACACACATATATATATATTTGGTTTGGTTGTCAGCTTATTTACAAGTGTTTTTTATGTATTTGCTGTATATTTTATGGAATGTGTGTGAGATGCCAGTCTAAGATATAGTTAGCATATGCATCAGTTAATGAATTTTGGTTTCTTGGAATGTGATTAAAATTAATTACTTCAAAATGTCTTTCCAGTAAACGTATTTGCATGAACTGACGTAACAATGTAGGATTACGCACCTGGTAAGCTCGATTGAGCTGGGAAACAACCAACTGGGAATCCAAACGGACTTATAGCTGGGTGATGCCTCGTGACAAAGCATCCCATAGGAGCTCAATTACAGCCCTATATTCAACAACATTATTGGAAGCAGGACCTAGGCAAGCGCCACCCGCGGCAACAAGCTTCCCTGAAGGGGAGTAGATAACCCATGCTACCGAAGCCAGGTTACAAGTTTGATGGCTGGCGCCATCAGCAAAACCTACATACATCTCGGAAGACATCTGCAACAACCAGCAGATAGTATAAAAAACGAAACTGACAACCTAATGTACATAAAAATACATACATTAATATACAAGAAAAAGTGCTAAGCCTAGGCATAGTACTTCTTCAAGTGGAGCCCATTTCTAGGCTCAGGCAGCTTATTCCCATCATAATCCATTAATTCATATGCACCTTTACTCAAAACTTTAGACACAACATAGGGTCCCAACCACATGGCCTTGAATTTTCCTGCCCCCAGGGGCTCTTTATCTTGATCCCAGAGCAAGACAAGTTCCCCCTCAGAGAAAACCCAAGGTTTGACCGTTTTATCATATTGAGATTTAACCCTATTCTTATGGGCTTGATTTGTAGTCAACGCATCTCTACGTTGCTCATCAAGGTGTTCTAAATGAAGCAATCATTCTTCAAGCTCAGTTGTGTCAGGTAGCACATGAATAGCTATCTGCAAGGATGGGATTTCGCATTCAATCGGCGTAATAGCTTCCACCCCGTGAACGAGTTGGAAGGGGGAAAAACCCGTAGCAGTTTTGACATTGGTTCGATAAGCCCAAAGAGCAAGATATAACATGACGTTCCAATTTGAATGGGCTGTATTAATAGTACGTTTAAGTATAGTTTTCAAAGTTTTGTTTACAGCCTCGACCTGACCATTTGCTTGAGGATAATAAGGAGAAGAATGCTCTTGTCGGAATCCGAGCATGGTGGTCAGTTCTGTCATCATGTGATTTTGGAAATGACTGCCATGGTCAGTGACAATCACCTTGGGAATACCAAACCTAGCAATAATCTGATTAAACACGAAGTAAGCTGCCGTTTCCCCATTGTCTTTGAAAGTAGGCATTGCCTCTGCCCATTTTGTGAAATAGTCGACAGCGACAATGATGTATTTGTGCCCCCCAGCCGAAGCTGGGTTGCATGTCATATAATCGACCCCCCACTTCATGAAGGGGCCTACCGAGACGATGGGAAACAAGGGAGCAGGATGCGACCGCATTTTTCTGGTATACAGCTGACATGGATGACAGCGTTTTACAGCTTCCACACAATCTTTAAATATGGTGGGACAGAAATACCCGACATGTAATATCTTCTGGGCCGTTGCTAACCCAGATAAATGACCCCCACACGCTCCGCTATGGGAATCATTTAGGACAATCTCCGCTTCCTCATGAGTAAGGCAGTGGCGCAAGACAGAATCTACCCCTCTTCGATATAATGTATCTCCGATTATGAGGTAGTTTTTTGCATGAAGACGTAACTTGCGTCGGTCTTCCCTAGAGTAAGCGGTAGGATACTTCAAAGTCTGGAGATATATGAGAATATATCCATACCAAGGATCAGAGGTTGATATAAGGAAGATGTGCTCATCTGGGAATGAGTCATCTTGAATCACTACATCAGCTTCCGTAGGGAATTCTGCTATAAGCTCCGCAAAAACTAAGGACTTTTTGGATTTAGCGGATTGGAAAACCAAGTCAAACTCCTGAAGAATGACTATCCACTTGTTGAATTTTCCCCCAACAATGCGTCGAGATAAAACATATTGGAAAGGGTTTACATCCGCCACTACAGTAGTGGTCCTCAGTAAGATATAGTGCCGTAACCTCTGTACAGCATAAACAGCCGCTAAGGCTAACTTCTCGACGTGGGAGTACTTAAGCTCAGGCCCAACCAAAGCGTGGCTAAGATAATAGACAACATGCTCAACGAGCTTGTCATCCTCCTGAACTAACACTACCCCAATGGTAGAATCTAACGCGGCCAGATATAATAAAAAATCCCTAGAATAATCTGGCGGGCGTAATAAAGGAGCCGACAACAAGGCTTTCTTCAATGCCTCGAACGCGAGTTGTGCAGTTTCATCCCATACAAATGGGGTGTCCTGCTTAAGCAGGCGCATGAAACCTTTTGTGATCTTGGCATAATTTACGATAAAACGTCAAAGGAAGTTAGACTTACCTTGTAGACTCTAAATTTGCCTAAGTGAGCGAGGAGGAGGCAGATTTACAATAGCCTCTACTTTTAATGGATCCACCTGTATGCCCCTACTAGAGACAATAAATCCAAGCAATCTACCCGATTCGACGCAGAAAACACACTTGTGGGGATTCAAGAGGATTTTGTAGTACCTGCATCTCTCAAAAATTAACCTTAAATGATCAGGATGCTGAATCCTCTTGCGAGAATGAGCAGGCAGATCATCCAGGTAAGGCTCGACAATGGCTTTTATATCGTGAAAAGCAAAGTTCATGGCTCGTTGAAAATTTGCCCCTGCATTTTTCAATCCAAAGGGAATTTTTCTATACGCGGATGTACCCCAAGGGAAAATAAAAGCCATTTTATGCTGGTCTTCTGGTTTGATTTGGATTTGATTGTAGCCGGAAAAACCATCCATAAACGAAAATACTTCACTACCCGCACATGCATCTATGATTTGATCGATAAACGGTGTAGGGTAGTTGTCCTTGGGATAGGCTTTGTTAAGGTCTCGAAAGTCCGTACAAACATGAATAGTCCCTTGCTTTTTATCAACGGGGACTGGGTTGGATACCCACTCAGTCAAAGCAACGGGATATATAAAACCTACTTTCAACAGCTTTTCTACCTCTGCCTTCACAGCCGCCGCTTTACGCGGGTTCACGGGGCGTAATTTTTGCCGAACCGGCTTAGAATTAGGATAGGTTGGGATCTCATGTTGAACAATAGATGGATCAATGCCTGGCATCTCCTCATATGACCAGGTGAAGATATCGCGGAATTCCTTGAAAAGGGCAGTATAAATGGAAATCTCCTCCGGAGAGCAGTTTGCACCTATATAGATATTTTCCATGACATCTAGCTTTACGGAGATGTTGATCGGTATAGTAGCGGAAATGTTTGCCATATTCCCCTCAGCAAACACTCCTTCCCTAGGTAAAGGGTTGACGGTGTATCAACATCATCCGACAGTCTCACATGGAACTCTTGGTTTTCTATCTTGCTTAGCTCTGGAAGGAAATAAGATCGGTGATGAAGATCCTCACATATCTTATCACGTGAACACATAGCTTCCAGAATAGCTTCATCTGAAGGTAAAACAGTGTCTAAGCAATCTATGGAATGTAAAGAGTTATCTGCCCATGCAGGCATATAAACTTCTTCCAGATCATCCGAGACTGTAAGAGGATCTGGAATGGGATCTACAGTGGTTTGGGTAATAGCTTGATATGCCACTTCCACTGCAGACAAGGGCACTTCCGGTTCCTGAGGGGTTGGGAGGACCCAAGGATCGGTCCTATCGACCACCGAATCAATGGAATTCCCTACAGTAGTAGAACTGAGATAAAGGACTGGAGCTGGAATATTGAATGTGCCCATCAATGATGCGTACAGTCCAGCCCCCAAGCTCTGTGCAACAGGTTTGGTCTGATCAACCAATGGCACAGTGGAATCTTTAGACTCTAAGCGGCCTTTACGAGTAAAATCAAGTTGGTCAACAGTGACCAGCTTGCCCTCATGTGGGAATACCACAACACAAAAGACAGCAGATGCAACAGCAGACATTGCATAAGTCCAATTCCTACCCAGAAGCAAATTGTAGTCCAATGGAGCATCAATCACTTCGACTTCAACAGAGACTGCTTTGCCGGCCAGCTTAATCTCGAAAGCTGGTAGGATACCATGTGGATGGAAAGACCTTCCATCAAAAGCAGTAAGTAAAGTGGCTGATGGGACCAGCTCTGTGGATCCGAGAGCTTTCCAACAAGATAGAGACATAACACAAGTAGAGGCTCCCTCATCAACAACCGCTCGTCCAATGGTCTTACCACCATGGACAACATCTATCGATAAAGCTACATGATAAGGGAGGCGAATTTTAACATCTGAGAGATTAAACTTTGCTAAGAGACTCGAAGAGTCCATACTACCTAGAGCTGCTAAAAGGGCATTCCGCTGAGCGGGACAACTTTGTAGCACCTCCAAAGCTGACATTGCACAAGGATTCTGGGCCAAGTCTTCAACCACTGAGTAGTTAGAAGCGGCTCGGGAATTTGGGTTATGCAAAGTCTTCTTAAAGACACCTTTGGGTATCTTTGGCATTATTTCCACAGGTTTCTCTATAGTGAGAGGGTTGGAAGATTCAACTACAACTTTACCCTTCTCATCGCTCTCTTTCTCATAGTTCTTGTTCCTGGTTTGTAACAAAGTTGAGGATCTAACCATGTTGATATAATTAGGGTCAGGAGCAGTTTGACTGCCCCCTGCTACAGTAGAAGCTGAAGTAGAATTCTGCCCTTGGGGAAATGGATCCTTCAGGACAGCCGGTGGTTGCGTTTGTAATAGCTTCCGAGCTTGTTCCATGAGGGGACAAAGGTGAGTGAGGTGGTCTCCTTGGCACAACTTACAAGGAAATTTGACTTTCTTCTTCTCCTTTTTTCCCCCATCAGCATTGTTTGCGGGCTTGGGCTTGTTTTGATTTTGGTTTCCCTCTCCCTTTTTTCCTTTCTTCTTCTTCCCGCCGGGCTGCTGATTGCCTTTCGAAGAGGTTTGTGCAAAAACATTTGCACTTTGGGAGGAGGGGGCAGCCTTTGCCGCCTCCGCCGTAGACTGTTTGACAGACAATTGGTGAAGTTGTTTTGTCAAAGAATCTACAGTGGGAGAGTTTACGGACCCAACCACACCATCGGCATGGGGTCCAGGATTGGGTTTCTCGGCCTCATGAGAAGGCCTTGGTGCCTCAGGGATGATTTCATATAAAATCCCAGACTGTGAATAAATCAAGTCCAACTGCTGGGCCCTGAGTATGGCTTCTTCCTCACTAGTCACTCCTGATATGGAGACATCCTTAGATATATAGGGCAATAAATATTTAAGGAACCATTCTAGTAGAAACTCAGGAGGGATGGTAGCTTTAATGATGCTCTTTCACCTCCTCCACTCTTGGATATGATCCGAGATGTGGGTTGCCTTATTTTGTCTAAAGGTGGACAACAAATCCGTTCCGAAGTCGTAACGGACTGGAAGCTGAAAGTGGCTAAGGAAAGCGGTAGCCAGGTCCCAGAAGCTGGTAAAAGCAACAGAAGGCAGCTCAATGTACCATTTTGCTGCCGTGCCCGTCAAGGTCCTCTGGAATAGCCTCAATCTCATTGAATCCTCATTCAATGAGTTGGAGGAACACCATAAGTGGAAGGTGGTGGCATGTGCCCCAGGATCTTCACCAGCCTTACCTTCAAACTTAGGGATGTCCGAGGGAAGTTTGGTGGGAACAGGTGGCCACAAGGGGTCATGCCTCACCGGATCGTTCATCAACTTTGATAAGTATGGCAAGTTCAAGGTTGCCAGAAAAGGAAGCTTTGGCCTAGCCGGTGTACTAGAGGTACTAGCTTGGGGATTAGAGGGACCTGCCCCTGATCACCCATAAGTAAAGGTGGGGTTGCCCCCAGACACCGGTTGTGAGGTGGGTAGGTTTCTTTGGAACGGGTTCCATCCGTAAGCCACCAGGTTTTGGGTGGGAGGTGCAGTGTAAGTGGTTCGGGCCGTCCCCATAGAAGTAGGGGTCTGAAAGACTGGAGCAGGTATCTCTCCACTAAACAAAGAGAAGGGAGAGCTCATGTATGGGACCGAAATAGGGGTTTGGTAGCTTTGCCCATAAGAGGTGTTGCTACCAAACTGCACTCCTACATATGAAGGAGGTGGACCTACATATGGACTGGATGGGGGTATATGCCCCCCATTCCAAGGAAATCCTTGGACAAAGGCCGAGGATCCCATCGGACCACTGTGGGTAGTGTAAGGGAAGGAAGAAGGAATTCTAGGCATACTAGTAATCCCAATATCCATATCACTAGACATACTTCCTATATTCGAGTAAACCGGTGGTTGGACCACCCAGCTTGCTGGAGTTAAGGGTGGTGAAGGTAAACTAGTTCTAGGGGTACTAACCGGGGGAGGTAGCACCCCTTCAACCGGAAGGGTTGAGGTGAAGACAAATGAACTTTCTCCCTTAGAAGACATAGCTCTACCTACATGTACACCTAGCACTGGTGAACTAAAAGGCCTAACCTGCACGATCACTGGATCGTTCAAATCAGTCAAGGGGGTATTATAATTTCTTGCAAACTCGTCAGCTTGCAATTATTCTACCTCGACTGTATCAAAGTCAGAGCGGTTAGCTATTAATTCCGGTTCACCAAGAACCTCACTTACTCCTACTGGTTCAAAAGAACCACCTGTGCTTAGTCTCCGCCTTTGAGGTAAAGGTGGAGGTTCCAGTGGTGAGAGAGGTGGAAGGTTTCTCAACCTTCTTTACCTTCTAACAAGTTGGTCCTCCAGAATTAAGACTTTAAATAATCACACCCTAAGGCCAACTAAACACAAGCAGATCCACAGAGCACACACTAAAAAGATCCTAAGTCTCAAGCAATCAAAACAGGCTATAAAGATATGCTTTCCCGAAGAAAGATGATGAACAGTTACTTGGCGTCCTTGAGGGGTTCTTAGGCACAAGCGGAGGAATCACCCAACCACCCTCCTACACTTTCCACAAGGGTTACCTTCCAAGTCCGTTCAAGGTGAACCAGAAATAACCTTCCGGTTTACCTAGGTATGAGCCCTAAAAATACAAGAGACTAAGGCTACCTTGACAATACCTACTGTCTTGGGGGACAGTCGCAAGCTGAACTCATACACATGGGCAGGGTAGCTGAGCCCGAAATTCTTCCTAGAAAGAATCCCCAGATGCGTAAAAGTCCTGGGTTACGCTTTGACAAGGATTCAGGGGGTTATCCCCTCTATCCAAGCCTCCACGCGGCCTAGTGCTTAACTCCCGTTTGAGAGGAGCTTCCGAGATACAGCGGTAGAACCAAGGATTTACCTAACGAATGGCCCACTACGTTTGAGTTTATAGTTTGTGGGAATTTTACACTCCCTATCCCACAAACCTAGCCTAAGCTAGTAGGTGGAAGGCCTAAAAATAAAAACTTACTAATAGATTTTAAATTTAAGCGTTAATTTTAAGGGTTGTTCTTTACTCAAAGGAAGTGGGAGTGATGGACTGTATCATGTTATGACTCAGCAGAAAATAAATGAAAGCAAAACGTGCATTTAAAGCGAACTATCACTATAAAATAAACTTCTTTTCATTTTTTTTTTAAATAAATATTGATGAACTATATGCAGAAAAAAGAGAAACTAAGCCTATATGTTTTTGTATTTTTCTGAGATAGTATTTCTTAAACTGAAACAAACACTACTCTAATGCAAAAATTACAATGCAGAAGATTAACTATGTTTTGTTTTTCACTTTAAAAAATGCTCAAAAAACTACTGTGCATGTATAAATGCAATACTTGAGTGAACTTGACACTTATAGACTGTATAAACAACACAAACTGAAACTAACATGCAAACAGAACCTAAAAACTAGCAAGAAAAACAGGCCAGGACCTCAACTTGGGTGCAGACAATGACCAAGAGATCACTGCAGACTTTCAAACAGGTAAGTGCAAACCAATAACTGACAGATAGCAGACTGGACAGACAGAGTCTAAGACCCTGATCACTGATCTAGACTCAGGCACTCAAACCAACAACCCAAACAGGCCAGAAAGTTTCAAGATGCAGACAATAAATAACACAAGTAAAAAGAACCCAAGGGCTTCGGGAAGCACTAAGATGTGATCACCTGATACACTCAGACAACTCTGCAACACTCTTAAAGAAAGTCTCAACAGAAAACAGGACTTATAGCAGGCTAAATAACAAGCAAACTTTAACACAAAAATCACAGTTTTTAGGAGTATGCGCGACTGTGTAGTAGTGTAGGTCGCGAATGATGCGCGACTGTTCTATAGAACAACCCACGTATGCAACTCAGTATGCGCGACTGTCTAGGAAGACAACCCACGCATGGGCATGAAAACTTCTCAAAAACAGAGAAAGACCCAAGACTTTCAAATGCTACAGTAAGTAAGAAAACAAGACAAAAGATCACAAACAAAACTTCGAGCAATGACTGGTCAGGACAACAGAAAAATACCTAAAGCAGACTAGGCTCCCCAGCGGAGTCGCCAGTTCTGTTGTACAGGATAATTCACCTAATAACCTAGGTCTGGGGGGTTACCAACATACTCTTAACTTGCAGACAATTTGACTTTAAAAGCACAAAATAGGAAATAGGAAAGTAGCAGGAACTTACTTGTATTAAACGAAGGTTGATCCAAGCTAGCTTCTTCCTCTTTGCTCCACTTTCAAAGTCTCCAGGATAGTTCCTCCTTCACCTGTTAATAAAACTCTTCCAGATACAAAGCAATTCATATATATAGATGCAGGTTAGGCAAATCATATATCATAATGAAATGTAAATATTTACCAATCCACAACACATGAAACACAATATGGAAGAAGTAATATCTTTATTGACAATAATAGAGGGAGTTTAGGTTACAACCCAATGTCTGAACAAGGACTCCTCTGTCACCAAAGGACTCTGAGTTTCTCTGCTCCAAATATTTCTGTAGACAATCCACCAGCATAACTTTGCTCTCCAAGTATGTATCTCAAACCCCCTCCCCAAGGCCTCTATTTATATGGATGAAATGAGGCAGTTCTCGAAGGTTAGGGAGGTTGCAGCAGTTAGGAAGATTAAGTTAAATGAATGAACTAATCTTCCATTATTGAGTATTTTTAAATATTAATTTTGAGGAAACTATGCACGGGTCTGTAGTAGGACAACCCGTGTATGATACACGACTCTATACAAGTGCAACCCGCGCATACATGTATGCGTGACCTGCTGAACATAAAACTTGTGCATGATGCACAAGATGTCAATAGGGATAGTCGCGCATGCTACTCAAAATCTCAAAATGGCAAAGTAATCAGCTGGGCATATAGGCAATGTATTTCATCATAAACCAAGGTATAGTGAAACTAGGCAAACCTCAATCCATAAGTGTCCTTTTGTGTGCCGACCTGAGGGATGTCAGCACTCAGACGGAGAGGTGCCTATCAGGTGTATAACATGTGGATGACCTACTAATTACAGGAAGTTCAAAGAAAGAGATTGCCTCCTTGAAGGATGCAATGAACCATGCATTTTCTATGACATATTTGGGATTGTTGAGCCAATTCTTGGGTCTTGAAATTGCTCAATCCCAATATGTAATCAAAGTACATCAATCCAAGTATGCCTTATATTTTCTGAACAAGTTCAACGTGAAATATTGCAAGCCAAGAAGGACTCCCTTCATTTCAGGAGTTAAGCTTGAAGAAGCAGGTTCTTCTCTTATGGTAAATAATACACTGTATAGATAGTTGATTGGGTGTTTTCTTTATCTTACACACACTCGACTTGACTTATCTTATGTAGTTAGTGTGGCTTCAAGATACATGGATTAGCCTCATGAGATCCACTAGAGGGAAGCCAAAAGGATCCTAAACTTTGTTCAAGGAACAAGAACTCATGGGATCTTCTACAAAGAAAAATCTGATCTTGATTTGATTGGGTTTACTGACAGTGATTCGGCAGGTGACAACACAGATCGAAAGTCTACATCAGGATATGTGTTCATGCTTGCAGAAGGGCCAATCAACTGGTCAAGCAACAAGCAGAGTGCGATAGCACTCTCATCTACAGAAGCAGAGTACAGAGGAGTTGTAAATGCAACAACTGAATGTTTGTGGTTGCAAGGAATACTTGGATAATGTGGCTTCGAATCAGAGTTTTCAACTATTATCTATTGTGATAATCAGAGCACCATTCGAATCTACAATGATCCAATTCAGAGATAGTGAACCAATCACATTGTGATCCAGGATGATATTGGTAGCCACCCACTTATTCCACTTGGACCCCCACCATTGTTTCTTTCAGTTTTCCAATTTCCTTAATTGTAGCACAATTTACTATTTTTGGCAGTTTTCGGATCCTAAACTTTTGGAGCCGTTTTGAGGCCCTAAACGACGTTTTTTTGGAATCGAATGGTCGGGAAAATATGAGTCCATTTTGGTCTTAATATTAGATATTTATGTATGTATTCCTTAAACAGATATTTCAAATGATGTATCATGCGCATCAAACAGAGGTAGTATGCTAAAGTTATGACCCCAGGAAATTGATGTACCAAGTTACCCAACGGGGCCCACATTCTGGCGTTTCACCTCCTAGGGTTAGGTTTTTGGATGTGTAGGGTTTCCATTGTTTCTCAATAATATATAAGCCTTCGCACCTCATTGTAACAAAGATTTCAGAGGCATGTAGCCACCACATCTCTTCTCAGAGATAAGCTACCAGCACTCTAGCTAGTTTATTTCCATTCTATATGTAAACCAGTTTCAGTTATTGATTAATGAAATGAAGTGTTATTTCCTATGCATATTTGTTTCTATGGTTATTTGTGTATTCTATTGTGTTCCTGAATAAATCTAGATCACATTGAGATCCATATGCACTACGTCAGACAACTTATGCATGATGGTACCATTCATCTACTCTTCTGTGCATCTTCAGAACAAGTAGTAGACATCTTCACCAAAGTTTTTTTTTAGAAGAAATTCAGTAATCTCAATTCACTGCTGGGGATTATTGATCATGCTATGAAGCATGATTGATGACAAGATTTCTAAATTTTTTTTTCCTGTCCATGTTTAAGGGAGGATTTTCCCACTGGGTTTTTGCCTCTTTCCTTGGTTGTATGGACAAGCAGTATGTAAAGGGTGACTAAGCCTTGTTGCTAGGCCCTATATTTTTCTGATATTTACTCATAAATTCAGGTTTAAGGGGGGGTGTTAGAATAATCAACCCATATTTACCTACCTTATACATTAATTTAATCATTTTTTTCTTATTACCTAGTTTCCTAGATTCCACTCTATGCTAGTTTCCTTCTATATGTCCTAGAAGTCAACACATGCTAAAACTGAGTCTTGGAGCACTTGGGAAACATCCTAGAAACCCATTTTAGTATCTTCTTTATTCCAGATTCTCCAAATTGCATATCTACTTTTTCCTGTAAAGTTGCCTTGTTTTATTTCTGATTTAAGGCAAAGGAAAAGCTAGACTAGTTGTAACTTCCTTATTTTTTCCCACATCATCCTACCTCCTTTGCTCCAAATAAAAGCATGTATGAGTTGTATTTCCATCCCTCTTTATCTTTCCCACTTTAATTCGCCAATTCGTGAGCATCTACCTAGATTTCGAAACTGCTTTATGCACCTATGGGGGATTTGACTAGTTTTGGTAAGCCTGCTTTTTTACTATTTCGAATGGCATATTTTTGCATTTGAATATCTCATGTAATTATATATTACAGCAGCATATTACTTCATAATTTTGGCTATTGTACACTTACTCAATATAGATTAGTGTTATTCTCCAATTTTAGTCTCCTTTGGTGTTAATTTTGCATGTTTAATTAGCAATTTTGTGAGTATAACTGTTCTATCTCTTGGTTCAATTTTCACATGAGCAATGCATATGGAATGTTGAACAAATTTAGTATTGATGAAACCATGAACATATTTAATGGAAAAATCTTGGACAATAGATGGTTGAATCTAGAACAAAGTTAATGGATTCATAAGTATTGTTGATGGAACCATGAGCTCTATTTATGGAACCATGAGCATGTTTGGTGGAACCATGAGCATTATTGGTGGAACCATGAGCATTGTTGGTGGAACCAAAACCAACATCTTTGTTTATGGAAGCATGAGCTCAATTTATGGAACCGTTAGCATTATCGGTGGAACCACGAGCATTATTGATGGAACCATGAGAGTTGTTGGTGGAACCATGAACATTGATGGTAGAACCATGAGCTCTATTTATGGAACCATGAGCATTAGGAGTGGAACCATGAGTAATGGTGGTGAGGTGGTGGAACCATGTAAGGAACCTTGAAAACAATTCATGGTAAATGAGCATTTTAGGGGTGGAACCATGAAGAATGTATATGGAAGCATGGACAAATTTGATGGAATTGTGAACAATGAAGGTGGAACCACGTACAATGCATAAAATACCATGTGAAATTAAGGAACCTTGAACAACATTGGTGGAACCGTGAATATCATAAGAATTATTTATGGATCACATACTATTTAGTGAGTAACGCATACATGGTCACGAGGTGGTGAAATCCTGAATAATGCATATGGAACCTTGAACAAAGTTAGTTTTGATGAAACCATGAACACATTTCATAGTATAATCTTGCACATTTGGTTGCTAAATCTCCAACAAAGTTAATGGAGATTGTTGGTGGATCCATAAACATTATTGGTGGAACCATGAGCTAAATTTATGGAACCATGATCTCTAGTTATGAAACCATGAGAGCATTATTGGTGTAACCATGAGCATTGTTGGTGGAACAAAGAGCTTTGTTTATAGAACCACGAGCTCTATTTATGGAACCATGAGAATTATTGGTCAAACCACGAGCATTAATGGTTGAACCATGAGCTCTATTTATGGAATGGCATGAGCACTGCTGATGGAATCATGAGTATTGATGGTAGAGCCATGAGTTAGAGAAAATTATGGAAGCACAAGCATTAGTGTTGGAACCATGAGTAATGGTATCAAGGTGGTGTAACCATGTAACGAACTTTGAACAAAATTAATGGTAAATGAGCATTTTAGGGGTGTAACCAAGAAGAATGTAATGGAACAATGGACAATTTTGATGCAACCGTGAACAATGCGGGCATAACCATGTACAATTCATACAAAAAAATTTGTAATTAAGGAGCCTTGAATAACGTTCGTGGGAATTATGTATGTACCACGAATCATTTTGTAAGTAACACATAAATGGTCACAAGGTGGTGGAATCCTGAATAATGCACATGGAACCTTGAACAAAATTAGACTTTGGAGCAACTAAGTCAGGTTGTGGATTTAAGAAATGAGTCTGTCTTCCATGACTAAGAATAAAATAATAATATATTGATAGATGATGATAAAGTATTACAATGAGGCTCACCTTTATAAGGCTTAAGCATGCATAGTGAAGGGTTACACCCTTTCACCTTAGTAATTAATAATTTATTGTTTATAATTATTATATCATTTAAATATTCATAACAGACTTGATGAAACAATGGACATATTTGGTAGCAGAATCTTGCACATTTGGTGGTTGAATCTCCTATCCTAGCTGAAAACAATATTGACAGATCAAAGTTTAATGTTCCGAGTATCCAATTGATTAAGATAATTTGTTTATCATTGTTGAAGTAAACCATAGTTACCAATTTTAAATTCAAATACGGATTCAAATTTAGTATGATACAAAAAAAATTAGTGGCAAAATTTGGCAAGAAAGAAAAAAAATTGCCATTTCAATTCTATATCTAAACCAAAACTAAACCAATTTGGAACTAGTTGTTACAATGTTTAGCATGGTTTATTTAATTATGATGTCTCTTGGCACTTTGGATAATTAATAGAGAAGGTGGAAAAGGGAGAATGGTTTATTTTCTCCAAATCAAACAATTGAATCAATCTATTCCTACCTCCTCGTTATGGCTAAGAAACAAACCACTCACCCCAAATTTCTTGACTTGTATAAAAGGAACAAATGCATTTACTTGAAATATTAAAATGTGTGGATTAAAATTGAATATTAAAATGCGTGAGTTAAAATTTGATTGTCAAAATAGGGAGTTGAGTGCCCTGCATTAATGGGAGTGCATTGATGTGGAGTGTTGGTAGAATGGTAAGAGGGAGAGATGAAACCATCTACTATGCAGAACTTTTGTATCTTGATTCGGCCTTGCATCTCTCATAAAAAAGTTCACACGTCAATGTATTCACCACTTCACATTATCAACTCAAACTCTTTTCCAAGTGAGAACAAAATCCAATGAATCATCTAAACTTGGTAACTATGAAATAAACTGGGTTTTTAGTTTAGTGGTTGATATGGGACATTGACACATTAATGACCATGGTCCAAACCCCATAACGAAAAGAGGCTGGAAATTGAGATATTGATGGAGTTTGACCGTGTTTCAACATGGGGATAGGCTACAATGGGCGACATGGGACAAGCTCATCGAATTCATGCAACATTGAAAAATAAAGAAGAAGAACATTAAGCCACGGTTCTAGAAACTACAACTATGATAAATGGTATGATTTTTTCTATATTAATTTATTTTGGATCTACTGAGAGTTTTATTTCACCTAGAGCACTGACTAGAAGTAAATTGATGGAAATCGAGCAACTACATTTTGACCCAGTCGAATTGGCATCCGGAATAACCCAAGGGGTTTGGTTGTTAGTCCTAGACTGTGAATCAGACCTAGGGGTTTTCATCACCAAGGTTTCCATGTACACCACCTTATTAGGATCCTAAGACATCATAGTAGGAATGGATTGGCTGGAGGCCCATTCAACGGTTTTACACTGCAAGGAGAAGAAATTGATGTTTGAAGAAGACTCCGAGAATAATCAAGTACTAGAAGGTACTGAGAGAGGAGTAAATTTTATATTAATCTTTGAATTGCAACTAAAGAAACATGCGTAAGGGATGTCAATTATATGCAGTAACGGTGACATATAATAAGTCAGATACAATAGATGTAAGTCGACATCCAATATTGTCACATTTCACTATGGCGAAGAGGTTATCCATGGTATGATGAGATGCCACTGCTAATCTAGGGTGGTGGAAGATCCCCTGGTAGAATAGAAACAACCTCATCTCAAGTTTGACCTTCTCTTGCATGGTGCCTCATTTCCAAGGTATTCTTGAACACTTGATGGTGGACGATTTTATAAAGTTCCCTATTTAGAGGACTTACTATGTATCAAAATGACAAACAACCAAGGGACGTCATTTGGATGCGTAGCCCCAAGGTCCTACCTAACTACTAAATTCTTTTGTGACCATTGTGGAAAAATTTAATAATATGTTTAGTTTGTGACCATTGTGGAGAAATTTAATAATATGTTTAGAATAATATTGATTTGTGTTAAGCAATTTATTCTTTAAAACTAAATAATAATAATTATTTAGAAAAGAAAACAACAACTACTATAAAATTTAGGTATATCCCATCTAAAGAAATTCAACCAATCTATCCAATATTAAGAAAAAATTTACAAGCTAAAAAGAAGAAAAGTTATCTATGATGCCTTATTTCTTTACATATTATGTATTGAAAAGCTTTAATTGCATTATTTATTTTAAATGGAATAATGAAAAAATATGTGACAAAATATAATAATAAAAAATTATCATAGATATGTACTCTGTTTTTATTCTCATTCATCATCTTAATTATTTGTCAAAAATAAGAAAAAATAAGAACTCATTTTCCTAAATTCACCCATAAAATATTATATAAAATTAATTAAAAATAAAATATGTGTATTTAATATTACTTTTTTAAAATTCTAATTACAAACACATCCTACATTTATTAATACAACTTTAACTCTATGTAAATGAAAAAGCATATTAAATACAAACTATATTACATAAATCCATGAAGTTAGGTAGAAAAATAATCATCCCAAAAGTTTTATAAAATACCTAATCAATATTACATATCCATTAAAAATTTTATAAAATAAAATATAATTATTTAAAACAACTTTAATTCTATTATAAATGAAAAAATATATTAAATAATATAACATATTAAATAAAAATTATATTACATAAATCTATGAATTTACCTAACAAAATAATCTTCCCAAAAGTTTGATAAAATACCAATTATATGATCAATCAATATCCATAAAGTAAAACCTAGTTATTGAAAAGATTTTATTTTAAATAAATGTTGTAATATAACTATTTTAAATTTCTTTGAATTTAAATATAATAATAAAGTTTTATGTTTTCTAGTATAATAACAAAAAAGATTTTAGTTATGATGATAACATTTAACTTTCACTAGCTCGGATGCGGGTGATAACTTCGCATCTGTCCCTCTTTCCGGCCACCGAAAAGAGCACGTGTCGCTTCTATGATAACCCAGCAAGACAGCGCACCTCTTCAGCATATGCAAGGTTCTCTGCACGTGGGAGAAATTTCCTTGGTCACTTCGGCTCATGCAAACTGGGCTAGAGAAGGTCCGTCCTCCTAGGTGCATTCATGGTTCTACAGCGATGGTTAATGTTTGTAGGTACGTGGAATGACAAGCATCTTATTCAGATCGAAGATGAGTTTTATGTCATGGCTAGTAGTAGTGTTGGGTTTGCAGTGCGGTGGGAGGTTTGCAGAGTCTTTGTTTCAGTGCGCTCTAGGTTCAGTGCTGGTAAGAACGCTCCTCTGCGTATTGGTTTCAGGCTCAAGCTGGAAGCCATGTCACGACAGAGAGGAACTCCCAGACAAGCTAGCTCAGGACGGGGAAAATTCTAGAGGGGTTGCAGTGCTCAGGTCCCGGCGGACTATGAACCTCACATCTCTCCACGCATCCGTGTTTTGGTGGAATCCTAGGAGAATAGGGTCGTCAACCACAAGATCTCGACAAGTGAGGAGGGTGGTCAAATTAACCATTATTGGATGCTGAAGAACATGCTCTGCAACCTGGAGGAGGACATGCTCAGTAATTGGTCTGAGGCTCGGATAATAGTTCACTCCATGAAAGCGAAAATTGTAGATATTGACTCCCAACTTACGGTCATGGAAAACTCCTTTTCATGGAAAGGCATAGCCAACATCTCTAGTCTAAACGTGCGCAAAATGGGGGGATGTGCTTAGGGTGGCAGTGCTAGTGGCAACGAATCTGGTGGTCAGGTTCTCACTAGTCTAGGTGGCAGTGGCAGTGCAACTGGCTACTCTACAAAAACGCCATGTGTCAAACCTTTTCCGGTTCCCTCTATTGTGGAGCCTCTCCTCAAGCGTCTAAAGGATTCGTCGGCCCAGCAATCTGAGTAGCAACCACATTCTCTTTCTCCGGCACTGAATGCCGCCACCAATTTTCCCATTCTGTCACAGGAAGAACGGTGGGCCTGCCCCATCACTGAAGAAATCCCTACTATTTAAATGATTGCTTCAACTAGGTTTTTTTGTCTAGTCTCTAGTAGTTTTTGGTTAAGTTTAAGAATTTGTTATAATACTGTCTGTTTTTGCTTCTGTTTGAAAAATCTTCGGCTTTGCTCTTATATAGGAGCTAGTCATGTCTATTATGGATTACTGTAACTAAGTCTCTTAGTCATGAACATATTTATTGTGAACAAGGTCAAAAGGCTAGTATTTTTTGAGAGGCTCTGGAGGAGGTTCTACCTCCTTCAACCTCAGGTAGCATAAGTTATCTGTATGTAATTTTTTGCCTCTGTAATATAATATTTCTGTGCAACTTACAAATAAAAAAAACATTTAACTTTCACTAAAATAAACTTAAACTGTTTCAAAAAACTGTAAGTATGCTCGAAGTTGTTATGTCCCCGACAAGGGGATATATATGAATCGCGCAAGGCTATTATTTGGAGCAATTTGTAGTTATCTAAAAAAACATAGAAATTATACTAAGGTTGTGTATTTTTTTTAATTTTTTTTTCTTAAATGCCTATTTTTTAAGCTTATTACTGGTCTAATGGATATGACGTTGTCTTAGGTTCCAGTGCCCCAAGGCCCGACGGTGTTGCTGATATCAGCAATACTATAATGCTCCTCGTAAACAATACCTCCCTTAATATTTCAGATTTCCAAGATCCTAATTAATATGGATTAAACAACCATGGTGCTCGCAATTAATAATCTGATAAATAAAATATATTAAGACATTCTGGCCAAACATATCAAATTGGACAAAGTGTCAAGATATTAAACTGAGCGTGGCATGAAAACCTTTCTTGGTATGTGAAATGCAGCTAGCATCTGCATTGAGGGAGGAGTGGTAGTACTAGGAGTTGACGGAGCTTTTAGGAACCAGTATTGTAAATTAATATGGTATTAAATCTTAGTTGTTTTTATTCATGCATCTATTTTTTGGGTTTCATTGCATTTTGGATGAAGCTATGTCTCAGTTGGAAGTCGGTTCTAGTGTCCCGAAGTGTTTTCCGTGAGGGTGTTCTTGCTTGTTTCTCATGTGTGCAGGGAGTTTGATCGCATGATGGAGGTCTTAGAGGTGTAGTGGGATTTGTTTGCATTCTTTTGGTCAACAAGGGAGTTCTCTAATTCCTTCTCATTTTTGTTGGAGACCTGGAAGTAGTCCTTGTATTTGTAGGTGTGAGATTCAAGTTGGAATTGAAGCTGAGAAGGTAAAAGTTTCTTTTGCTCATTTCTATGGGTGTGGCTGCTTCTTTTTCTTTTTTTGGGTTTCTCTGTTTGTTTTCTAATGGACATTTCTATTTTGCAGTGTGGCAAGGGTTTTGTTGCTGGTTTGCAGAGTGTGGCAAGGGTTCCCACTGTCGCATTTTTCCTGGTAAGTAGAAAGATGGTATTTTTCTCTTTCCTATGTTGTGTCCTGGATGCAGCTTCCATATTATGAATCTTGTGGGATTTTACCCAAAAAAAAATTTGTGAATGGACATTCTAGTGTTGAGGGTTTAAACCCAATTTTTTATGAAAGATGGTCTTTTTCTCTTTCCTATGTTGTGTCCTGGATGCAGTTTCCATATTATGAATCTTGTGGGATTTTGCCATTTTTTTGTGAATAGACATTCTGGTTTTGAGGGTTTAAATCCAATTTTTTATGAGGGTCTGGCACATGTAAATTTAACGTTGAAACATTTTCAGCCGTAGGTTAAGTTGTTTTATTTCCTTTTATTTCCTGTTCTTTTTGTTGGTTGTAGTTTCAATGTTGTGAAGCTGAGAGTGTGTACCTGTAAACTTTGTAATCTTGAATATAAGTAACTATAATCATGCATTTATACTAATTGCAAAATATAATGAGTCTAGCTAAACATGTTTTGCAAATTTGAATTGCTAGAGGCCCAGAAAAAGAAAAAAAAATTGTTGCAAGAGTAATATTGCAATCGCAAGGGTGAAGAATTTGTAAACCTTGGTCAAAATTGTTGTGAATGTTGTAGAAAGGCCTTCTTTCAAAGATGGAAGTGTATGTCTAGTTATCATTTCATGGAAAGAGTGGAGGTTTTGTGGAAGACGGGATTAGATATTTCCTTGTAGACAGCTCTGGTATGTGTTGAAGGTTTAGGCATAGTTTCTGCATGGAGTTGGAAGATAGCTAGATTTTTTCGAATGTTTCCTATTTCCAGCCTAAGGGTACTCATAGTACTCTGTCTATCTACACGTTTTTCACTTTACATTGGAGCGCAGCACTCAGACAACTCACACGACACTATACCTTTTGTGTTTTCTCTCGTACACTGTGAAAATTGGTCGTTAATGGTTGTCTCTTCATAATAATCCAATTTCCTTTTCACAACAATCGATGGGAATCTGAAGTTACATATACAAATCAAGCTCTCCCTTATATTCCTTAAATATCAGTCTTTATTTCTTTGCAGTTAACTCAAAATGGGGAAAAGTTTGCCAATCTTGTTGCCTTCTTCATCCTTCTCTGCATTGATGGTAGTAAAGAAATCTCTCTATATTTAGTTGGTTTTCGAGTTTTAAGATTTATATTTATTAGTTTTCATTTGTTTCATGTTTTATGACTTCGTAGCAGGAACACGGGCAAAGAAGAAGATGTGGGCTGCAACTACAATACCATAAACTATTATTCGGCCAGAAACAGTTCGTGCGTGGTTCTTAAAGGAAGGGTAATGACGGGCTCTTTACTGTGATGTGATAGGTCAAGCCACGCCTTTTCTTTCTTGGAGCTTCGTAGGAAAGCATCAAATGGTGACTGCGTTGATGGGTGATGCGGGGATGCGGGCTCCTTTCACAATGCATCCTTCATGCAGGAATGGGGGCTTCTGAATGCATTAAGGGGTGTTGTTTGTTTTATGGTAAGCACCTGGTATGTTCCGATATCTATCCTAGTGTTGGAAAGCCTGTTGCACGCCATGTCCATTGTTCCTCCTGCGGGATGGTTGGCCATTAAAAATCCGTGATCAAGGAAGAGGGAATTTCACATGTTAAAGGCTGTGTTTGGGGAAAAGCAAACAATAACACCCCTATACATTGATTTTGTTTCTATCAAATATAAATTCAGCTACAATTCTTGTAGAATTCAGTTCCAAGCAAGTTCGGTTCCTCTGAACTGTTTCAATGCATACTAGAGAGAATTTGAGCAACTATGAGAGCTTGGATAGACAACCAACACCCCTATGCCGGCTCCAACAAATGATTCATTGTTGGTGTTGTAAAATATTGTTCTTGTTTTGTGTGATAGTCAAACTCTTGGTAAACATATTCTGGAATGATTTGAAGCGATCTCTAAGATTCATAGAAATGAAAGCCAGAAATATATTTTAATTTGATCTTTTATGTGAATAAATCCATCCAGAAGCTCATAACATTTACTCACTCTATATAAATTGTTCCATGTTTGGTGATTACCACGCTCTTAAGAAAGATTCTCATACAGTTAATTAAAAATATCTTCCATCTGTATTTCAATACATTTGTTTGTATTGAAATTAAAAAAAAAAACAAAAAAAAAACTATTCTAATTTAATCTTTTAAGTTCCTATACATTGATGATATAAATTGGCCATCTTGGGAATGTCAGAACATCTACAATTTCCATTAATCCACACTAAAAGGTTTGGGTGTGGTGTCAAAGATATGAGAAAATTTTGAATTCTTATGTTCAAGTATGAACCAACAAAAAAAACTCAATAAAATATTGGCACATAAAAGTTATTCATCCAGCTAAATCAAATCCAACAAATTTTGCATTAAAACGAACGCTTTGAAAATGCTTAAAAGTATTTATGATATTTTCTTCATAATAAAATTTTCATTTATGGAAATATGTAAAAAATATTGACCTATGTTAAAAAATTCGTGGGCATTTGTATCTTCCCTTCCTAGAAAATATATAGTTAATTTTGTTTCTTTTTGTCTTGAAAAAATATTAGAGTGTGTTCTTCTGCTTTTGTGTCTCTTGTTTTTATATGCAGTGATTCTCATGGAGATTGAAAATATAAGTGATATATAACAAGTTGTATATGTCATAATTTTGAATACTAAAATTACAGAGATGGATCCATTTTTGTTTTTTAGCGCAGCTCCTTTTCTTGGCTTGTGTTTCTTGCTACTCAACCTCAAGTTTGTGTTGGGCATACATCTTTTGTTATAATCAAAGCAAACTCATCATGGCACTATGGTGATTATGGAGTGGACTTTAATGATTAATTTTTATGTTTTACTTTTGATTCACGTGTTCATTTAGTTCAGAAAAATAAATTTGTTGGATAACACTAGACAAGTTTCACATGACTTATGATTATGTAATAACTAATTATCTATTCTATCCACCCAACATATGTAATTGAAGTGTGATTAAGAAGTTTTTTTTTTAGTTTCTTAATTAGTAAATGTTAATCAAGCTTGTAATTGTTTGAGTGACCATGTGTTATATGTCCTTTGGGTTAGCATTCTTATGATTTACAAGAAATCCCAAGGATTTTCAATCAGTACTTTGAATTATTTTAGTGTTAATATTTACATTATTTAAACTTTTATATTAAATCGTTTTCATAAATTTAATCAAATTACTCTTTTAATATTTCTTTAATAATTTAGTGATTTTTGTTTTCATTTTCAATTTTTTTAAGAATTTATAAAAAAAAATATTTTTTATTTTTAAAATTTGATAATATAAATATTTTATTATTATAAAAAAATTATATTTAAAAAGTTGATTAATAATTTATTAATTCTTTATTTCAATTTCAATTTTTTTAAGAATTTATAAAAAATTTAATTCCTATTTTTAAAATTTTTAAAATTAATAAAATGTGATAATATAAATATTTTATTATAATAAAACAAAAAAATTAAAAAAGTTGATAAATTGTTGTAAAATGGCCGAATTTAAGATTTCGAATTTTCAATTTGGTATCTTTTAATATCTTTAACTTTACCATTATAATACATTTAATAATAAATTTAATATTTTTAATTATAATAAATTTAATATTTTTAATTCAAAAAAAATAATTATAGTAGATGTGGTAAAACATTTAATAACAAATTTTATATTTTTAATTTTTAAAAAAATATCATTATAAATGTTTTTAAAGATTTGAAGAGATATAAAATTTATATCAAAATTTCATCTTACATATTTTGGGTTATAATCATATCTACCTTTCATGTATATTCAATTTATCATTACGATTGGTTATGGTGAAACTATATTTGATTGTTTTTATTTTATAGTAATAATAATTTAGACTAGTTATACATGATTATAGTGAACTATATATATTTATCATTTTTCATCTTCATCTTTATTATTATAATAAGATAATTTAGATTTTTTGTACTTGATTTTTTTCCAAACTATATAAAATTTTAATCTTCAAATTATCATTATAATAATACAATAATTATTTCAATTATATTTATGGTACTTTAAAACTCAAAACTAAATCAAAGTGTTTGGATGTGAAAGTTCCATTTACAGTTACATATCCAACGAGTATTCCCCAATATTTAACTTTTGCAATTCTATATTGTTATGTTTTTTGCAATTAGCATTGTGTGGCGAGAGTTGATGCATGTTTGCCAATGTCCAATGGCAGAATTTTCTTCCCCTTTCTTTCATAGTTTTATGCTATTATGTTATGGAAAACAATAATTCTCACATTTTTAGGAGTGTTGCATAGTTAAAATGCTCCTCCAAATGCCTTCTTACTCTTCATATCACTTTTCTCCTCTAGCAAAAACATGTGGCAATGTCGGGGACATTGCCACCACGTGGCTCTTGTTTGGAGATGTTTTGATTTATATGATCTTTATTTTGATTCAATATGAATGTAAAGAAAGATTTTTTTAGAGGAAAAAACTTTCATCTATTGGACACTAAGAAATTACTTTGTTTGTTGTAGCATTTAATCGTATGCTCAAAAAGTTTAGAAAGAACATACCAAGGTCACCATAGTTTTGGCAAATTAGAAATGCATTAAAAATATAAAGATTTTATTAAATTTTCTATAAATAATTTCAATAATAATTACTCCTATATGTGTTTTTATTTGCGAATTTGGTGTAGAGTGTGAACTTTTTCAGAATTGCAATAGGATGATATAAGTGTATTGTCAAGATTGATTCTATGACACTGATTCGAAATTCAAAATAAACAATTATACAAAAAAGGATAACTAGTAGCCATGCATGAATAACTCGTATATGAATGGATAACCAATAGTTCATGAAATATAACTAGAAGAATGTGAGATAAAAGAAAAGAATATAAAAAATATCTCATGGTTGATAAATGGATAAGGGGAAAAATTTATGTGACTATATGGATGTGGAAGTTTATGATAAATTGAAATACAATATTTAATGATTGACCACATAAATTAAATATTTTTTAGAAATAAATGTTTATTAAATTAGAAAAAACATAAAAATTGATATATTTAAATTCACTATAAATGCAATTTTGTGCAAAAACTTTATATTTTCAAAATTTGTTTTTTTTTTTTTTTTTTTTTTTAATTTTTAATATTTTTTTAGATATTTTAATAATATTAAAATGTGACCTTCATTTATGATTGGGGATTTTTTTTTGCTATCATGTTGTCAAAAAATTATTATAAGAATCACAAGATGGTTTTCTTAGTGTTGAAATTTAAATAGGTATAATCTGTGCATTCTAAATAAAATACATTTTTTTTCAATCCATTTTTATTTATTAATTTTGATAAATATTGAAAAATTATATATTCTTAATTTTAAAGGTTCTTGAGATTTAATAATTGATTCACCCATTTTTAATTATTAACATTTTATCATAATAAATAAAAATATATTATACTTTTTAGTAGCAACTACTTTCAAATATCTAACTTAAGAAAATGCATATTTATCGCTAAATTTTATTGGGATTTTTAATCTCACTCAACAATGCCTTCAATTACATATGTACTGCCTAAAGATAAATGGAAATTTGAAAAATAAAAGGAAAAGAAGAAAATCCATTTTGTAAACCATCTTTTAACGTCAAATTTGAATAGTGTGGTCAAGGTTTCTATACTTACATATTCTTAGTCTTAAAAACTAGATTTAAGGAGTTAACAACCTTCCAAGGGATCTCCAACTTGGTGTTGTGAGTGGATCATTCATTAGGGGATGACATCTCTCTAATGTCACTCTTCTTGGCATGTACTAGAAATGCCACTTGCTCTGAATGCATTCCCATAATCCCATGGCAAACTCTAACAAGGTTATTAATGGTTGAGGAAGTTGCAACAAAGACTTTTGATCATGATCCTCTACAATATTTTTCTTGTAATCTAGTACACTGTTATGGACATTTTGTTTTTCTTAAAGACAATTGACAATTGTCTATATTATAAGCTAGACATGGGTAAATCCAAGCCCTAAGTAAATCAAACATGCCACCCTCAATCTAGAATTTTTCAAGATTGTTAAGACTACTGCAAACTAGGTGTATATGGAACATTTATGTGTCTCCATCCTTTGCTTTTGTCTTAATCAGGTGAGACCCTTCTAAATCTTAAATATAGGCCATGTTTGTAACATTTGGATTGTTTAGGTGTAAATCTATTTTATTGAAATTATTTTAAAAAATTGTGAACTCATATATCAATTATGGGTTATGTCATTGAAAAATTGAGCTAAGGTTATGAAGATAACTTCATTTAAGAAGAACTCTTCTAAGTTTCTTATAACAAATGACAAACAAAGTGATATACAAAACTCAAACTATTAACGAGTCTTCCAATAAGAATAATGTATTAAAATACTATAAATAAAAATGCATTAATCCAAAATAACTATATGCAAACTAAGGTGTATATATTCATAGTTAAAATATGCATTCAAATAACCAAAATAACACCAATGCATTAATTCAAAATAATTAAATTTAAATCTAAAGTGTATATATTCATAACAAAAATTCATATTTAAAATAACCATTATAAACATCTATGAAATTTAAAATAAAACCCAAATTTTACACTTTTATAATATGGATATAGATTCATCCATATTCATTGATGTAGAATTTAGAAATGCCTTTAAATATAAAATTATCTAATATTAATCAAATAAAATATAGCTAATTAAAAATAAAAAATATAAAGAATTAGGCATATCCAAAGCTACCTGTACAACAAAGTCAATAGAAAATCCAATATCTCACCGTTAAATAGTCTCTACCTCTAAATGTTAAAAAAAAAGTTAAAAGAATATCAAACCCATTAAATAGACTCTACCTCTAAATGTTAGAAAACAAATTTAAAGCTTGAATATTGATAAGTGAGAGAACAAATTTAAAAAACTTGAATGTTGATAAGTGCGAGAGGTGAAATTTATTCGTTTTATAGAATAATGAATAAATAATTTTTGTGATCGAATCAATGGAAGTGCAACTACAAATAATATGGTTCTAATGTAAATTGTAAATCATCTAACACCATAGTTCATAGTAGATCAATCCATCAAAGCCATGTGAACCAATTGATTTGAGTCGATAATGAGGATGGAGGACCGAGCTTGACTTATTGAATCGAGGATTGAATGCCCATATTGTCAACATTGAAACGAATGGAAAACAAAATATCGAACCAATTGATACCATCTTCACCACTTCAATTTGAGAACAAATGGTTGTGAACAAGGATCAAATTTGAAGCGTTGATTATTTAAGTTTTTATGCTCGACTCCTTAATTGTAATAGCTCACAAATATTTAGGGTTTTTTTCTGAAATCAATCCTGTCGACTAAACAATAATCTAGCTCGCAAATATTTACATCCCGTCAAATGAACAATAATCTGTTGGAAATATTAATTACTCATTGATCCATAGTCCAATCAGTCGACTCTTTCAAAGTCTGTAGCAGGTCATAAAGTGTCAAAGAGTCTAACAAGATCAAGAGTTTAGATCTCTCATATATAAGAAAATAGAATTTAGTTTCTGAAGCTAAGTTTCTAGGTAGAGAGTAATTACAATCTTTAAATGTAAAGTCAGTCAGTTGGCAGAAATTTTCTATATGAATGATTAAATTGTAAATCTGAGATAGAGAGAAGTAGAATAGAACAGAGAAGAGAAGTGCGGGGAAGAAGAAGAAGGAAAACTCACTGAAGATTTTGAAGCTCAAGCTTCTGTGTTTTTACCAAGTTTGTATTTATGGCTGTAAGTTTTTTTATGCCCTCATATGAAATATAAATCCTTAAGTTTATGGTTCAATGAATGTTTTAGATAGCCGCACATCTTTTCCATATTTACCTGAGTGAATGTTGTTTACATTTACTGTGAGTGAAAGACATCAAGAATCCATGTAAATTTCATTGTGTAAAAGTTCCTAGTTTTACGCACAGAGATTTGACACAAATCTTGTTTATTATTTTCTTATATGATATTGTGAGTGATTCGCAATATAGTTGTGTCACAGTTAATCCTAGGTTATCACAGTAAAAAGTGTTTTTCATATTCCTAAGTCCTTAGACTAGGAAATACAAAGTTATTGTGTGGAAGTGAAAACTTGTTCACACATGAGTTAGAAGCAACCAAATTTATGTCGCAGTAAAATCCAGTTGAATCCAAAGTAAAAGTCCTTCACAGGTGAAGAGTCTATGGCAGTTAATCCTTCACAGTAACTCTGTCGCAGCACTGTAACTCTGTGCAGTAATTTCTTCGCGCAGAAAATTTCGCCGCAAGAAAATCAAGTCGCAAGTTTTGAAAAAGTAAAAAGGGGAAAACAGAAAGGTTTTGTTGCACGGTAACTCAAGTTAAATGTCGCAGCCATCATTTTTCCCGAGATCTGGTATCATATGTAGTTTAGGAAAGAAACCTTGTCCTAAAAGGGAAAAAGTAATTTTCTAAGGAAAGTTAAAAATTAAAAAATGGCTTCTACTTCCGGTTCAAATATGTCGAGTTTACAAACTCTAATTTTTACATGAAAGAATTATGAATATTGGTCTCTAACAATGAAGGATTTGTTTAGAGGTCAAAATGTTTGGGATATTGTCCAGAATGGTTATGCAGAACCAGTAGATAAAACGACATATAATAATCTCTCACAAGATGAGAAAGATATCCTGAGGGAACATAGGAATAAAGATGGAAAAGCTCTGTTCTACATACATCAAGCCATGCATGAAAGCATACTCCCAAGAGTAGCAACAACAATTACTAGAAAGCAGGCATGGGACACATTAGGGACAACTTATCAAGGTTTGGATAAGGTAAAGACTTCAAGGCTGCAAATTCTGAGAAGAGATTTTGAATCTCTGTCCATGAAAGATTCAGAGTCAGTAGACTCATTTTATACCAGAGTTTTTGGTTTGATAAATCAACTAAAATCTCATGGAGAAACCATAACAGACCAAAGGGTGGTTGAGAAAATTCTCAGAAGTCTTCCCCCAAAATTTGAAAACTTGGTTGTAACCTTGGAAGAACACATAGATATGACAATGTTTACTATTGATAAGTTGCAAGGTTCACTCATCAATCATGAAGACAAGCTCAGCAGAACTCAAACATCATTGGAAGGTGCATTCACAGCACAATCATCTATAAGTCGTGGAAGAGGCAGGGGGAGAAATAATTTCAGAGGTAGAGGAAGAAACTTCTCAAGAGGAGGACACGGCAGTAGTTCTATAGATGTTGCTGGTAGAGGACAGAAACAAAACACAAGTCAGCCAAGTGGTCACAGGTTTGATAAATCAAAGATTCAATGTCATTACTGTAAAAAATTTGGTCATTATGCATATGAATGTAGGAAGAAGCAATATGACCAAGGAAAGCAAAGCCAGAATCAGTCGACGAACACCAGCATTTCGTCGAGCATAATGTTGATGGCAAGCGCATTCCCAATTGAATGCAATACCATCCAAGAAAGTCCATGTGACATATGCTATTTAGATTCAGGATGCAGCAATCATATGACTGGTAATTTAAATTTATTTTCCAGTCTAGATAATTCAGTTCAAACTAATGTTACACTTGGAAATAATGTCCAAGTCACTGTTTTGGGAAAAGGTACTGTTAGTATTTTAACCAAACAAGGGGAGCATAAGTATATGCCTGATGTTTACCATGTAGAAGGTCTAAAGCATAATTTACTGAGTATTGGACAGCTGATACAGAAAGGTTACAGAGTTTACATGGAAGATAATCATTGTGTGATTAAAGATGTACATCCAAGCAACCAGCTGATAGCAAGAGTGCCAATGACAAGCAATCGCTTGTTTCCATTGAGGATAGTTCTAGACAATACAGAAGTTGCATTCAAAGCATAAAGTAAAGAATAAGTTGTTCACTGCAACAAGAAATAAAATGACAGCGCTGATTTTCAGGATACATTTCAAACAGAAGTTCAGGATGATTCCTGGCTATGGCATTTCAAATTTGGACATCTAAATTTTGGTGGACTGAAGTTGTTGCACAAAAAGAATATGGTAAAAGGATTTCCATTGATTTATAAACCAGACAAATTTTGTGAAGGTTGCATCTTTGGAAAGTAGCATAGAGAGAATTTTCCAGTTGGAAAGTCATACAGAGCACGCACACCACTTGAGATCGTGCACTTTGATATTTGTGGTCCAATGCATACAACGTCCATTGGTGGTTGCAAGTATTTTCTTACTTTTATTGATGACTACTCAAGAAAAACATGGGTATATTTTTTGAAACATAAATCTGATGCATTTAGTTGTTTTCAGTAGTTCAAGGCACTTGTGGAGAACCAGAGTGGACACCACATAAAAATACTAAGAACAGACAGAGGCAGTGAATATGTTTCAAATGAATTTATAAATTTCTGCAAAACTCATGGCATACAAAAGCAATTTACTGCGCAGTATACACCTCAGCAAAATGGTATCACAGAGAGAAAGAACAGAACCATTATGGAAATGGCATGCAACATAATGGCAGCAAAGCATTCGCCAAATGAATATTGGGGTGAAGCAGTCGCAACTGCCGTATACATTATGAATCGATGTCTGACAAAGACCATGAAGAACAATATTCCTCAAGAAGCATGGACAGGTATGAATCATAGTGTTTCTCATTTAAAATTTTTTGGTTGTGTCGCATATGATCATGTGCTAGATGAGCTAAGAAAGAAATTAGACAAGAAGGGACAAAAATGTATTTTATTGGCTATTCTAAAGACACAAAAGCATAAAAGTTGTATGACCCTGTCACAAGGAAAGTAATCATTAGTCGCAACGTTCTATTTGTTGAGAATGAATCATGGGATGGAACCGTCAAGAAGAATGTCAAGATTGTGTCAAATATTGAGCATGAAGACATGACGGAAGAAGTGGTTCAAACACGACAAGTAAATCAACTGGTCGCAGCACCATTGACTCCCATGACACTGCGACATGGTTCAGCACAAGGAACATCAACACAAATCGCAACCCAAGCTACACTGAAAAGCACACCAAGAGTACAGCAGACTCCATCAAGCAGTTCAACATCAATAGATCCAGTGAAGACAAGAAGTCTACGTGAGATATATGAATCTCGTACACCAAAATCCTTCTCTATCTTTGCATTAGTTTCTCAAATAGATGATCCACTAACATTTGAGGAAGCTGTTGAAGAAGAAGTATGGGCACAAGCCATGGATGAAGAAATAGAATGCATTGAGAAAAACCAGACATGGGAACTAGTTGTTGTACCAAAAGATAAAGATGTAGTCAGCATAAAATGGATTTATAAGACCAAGCAAGATGTTGATGGGAATGTGCAGAAGCACAAGGAAAGAATGGTATCAAGAGGGTTCACACAGCAACCCAACATAGATTTCAATGAAACGTTCGCACTAGTTACATGCATGGATACAATTAGAATTATTTTGGCTATTGCTGCACAAAACAAATGTCATGTTTATCAAATGGATGTTAAGTCATCATTTCTGAATGGTTATATAGATGAAGAAGTATATGTGGAACAACCACAAGGCTACGAAGTTCCAGGACAAGAACAAAAAGTGTATAGACTGAAGAAAGCGCTCTATGGTTTAAAGCAAGCTCCAAGAGCTTGGTACAATCGCATTGATTCCTATCTCATTGAGAATGGATTTCACAGAAGTGAAAGTGAGCCAACACTGTACACCAAAGTGAATGAGAAAGGTAACATGTTAATTGTTTTCCTTTATGTGGATGATTTAATATTTATTGGTGATTTTGGCATAAAAGAATTTAGAACAGTCATGGAAAGTGAATTTGAAATGACTGATTTTGGGCTGATGAAGTTCTTTCCGGGCATTGAAGTCCAGCAATCTGAAAGCGGTATTTTCATATCACATTCCAAGTATGCAAATACAGTTTTAAAAAGATTCAGTATGTCGAATTGCAAGGCAGTCCCAACACCAGTAATAACAGGTTTAAAATTGAGTAAAGATGATGATGGATCAATGGTAGATCCTACACTGTTTAAAAGGCTTATTGGCATACTTATTTATTTAACAACGACAAGACCAGACATCATCTATGGAGTAAGTCTAATCTCAAGATTCACAGAGTCACCAAAAGACTCACATTGGAAAGCAAGTAAAAGAATTATGAGGTATGTAAGTGGTACAAAAGATCTTGGCATAATGTATTCAACTTCAGAAAATTTTAAACTCATTGGATATACTGGCAGTGACAATGGAGGCAACACATATGACAGGAAAAACACATATGGGTACACATTTCATTTTGGTACAGGTGTTGTTTCATGGGCTTCAAAGAAACAACGCATAGTAACTCTATCTTGAGTAGAAGAAAATTATGTCGCGGCCACTAGCGCTGCATGTCAAGTTGTTTGGATGAGAAGAATCTTAAAAGATCTGTCACAGAACCAACAAGAAACAACAACCATTTTTCGTGACAATAATTCATCCATTTCCTTATCGAAGAATCATGTGTTTCATAAGAAAACCAAACACATTGACACTGTTAGTTTTTCAACATTAAGCTAGCATTATTAGGATCTTTAACTGAGAGAATAACAAGTACATCAATCAAACGCAAGAGAAAACCCCACAACTTCCTCAAAGATAAAATCAGCACCAAAATAGTAAAAGCCCAAAACAGTAAGTGATCTCCCGATAGCAGTAATCTTCTTCTTGTCTAGCCCCAGTGTCTTCTCCTTCCTCAACTATGCACTACACTTGAGTGTGTATGAGTTGTGTGTGATAAATAAAGAGTCCAGCTCTCTATTTATACTAATCCCGACATGACTAAAACCTACCAGGGCCGACCTCTACTGGGAGAGTCTAATAACCCTAGTGCCCTGAAACTGCGGGGACTTTAACCCTTAGACAATCGGAGGGTTACCCACAATGACTTGACATGACTTGTTTACATTATTGATCCTCCCGATCGAAACATCGGGGCATGACAACATGACTGAATTACATTATAGATACATCCCAGAATAAAAATCGAGTTGCAATACATAAGATACATAGATGAATACATTCTGAAGTTACAAATACATCAACACACCCTCTTAACTAGGAAGGTATTCTTTTGACACAATTTTCAGTACTGGTCTTCTTCTCTATATTAGTTGGATATTCTTCGTCATCTGCATCTCAAGTCTTCTAAGTCTTTAAGTCATATTCATCTTCAAGTCATATTCATCTTCAAATCTGGATCATCTCTCGATCTGGATCATCATGGGACATCATCACTGGATCTGGATCATCACTCACATCTAATCATCACTCACATCATGCCCAGCACTCACATCTGATCATGTAGAAACCAATCCTATAATCATATCAGAAAGGCCCAGCACTCACATTCACCAGCATGATAGGACACACCTACTATCATCTGTGAAAAGGCTCAGCACTTACAACCACCAGCATGATAGGACACAACTACTATCATCTGTGGAAAGGCACAACACTCACATCCACCAGCATGGTAGGACACACCTACTACCATTTGTGGAAAGGATCAGCACTTACAATCACCAGCATGGTAGGACACACCTACTACCATCAATGAAAAAGAACTACACTTACAATAACCAGCATGATAGGACACGACTACTATCATCTGTTGAAAGGAATAGCACTCACATCCACAACATGGTAGGACACACCTACTACCATCTGTGGAAAGGATCAACACTCACATCCACCAGCATGATAGGACACACCTACTATCATCTGTGGAAAGGCTCTGCACTTACATACATCCAGGCAGGAACACATCTTGCTCACAATGATGGAAGAGCTTGCACTCATATATGATCTTGTAGGAACCAATCCTACAGTCATATCAGAATGGCCCCCAGTCCTCAACTGAGCTACCTAGTAACTGACTAGGTGCCTCCATTCTCCTAGAGAATGGAAGTTGCCCTTACATCCGACCTGCTTGTCGGAATGGCCAACACTCACATCTGACATGGAAGGAACCTAATCCTTTATCCATGACAACATGGTTCATCCCTTACATCTGATCAAGTGGGAACACATCCCTCTATCACATCAGAATGAATTCTCAGTCCTAGACTGAGTTTTTCTGGTAACTGACCAGGTGCCTCCATTCCCAGAATGGCAGTTTCCCTTACATCTGTCCTACTTGACAGAATGGCCAGCACTCATATCTGACATGGAAGGAACCAATCCTCTCACCATGACAGAATGGCTCAGCCCTTATACATCTAACCATGGAAGGAACCAATCCTCTCACCATGTCAGAATGGATATGGATCTCATCACTTTCCCTTGGAGGAAACCTCGATCTGGAGAACACCAAGCTTCTCTCTGAAGTACTGGAACTTTAGCCTAGCCAATGGCTTTGTCAATACATCAGCTATCTATTCCTTCGTTGCAACATACTAGAGCTCCACTAATCCCCTCTGCACCATATCCCTGATATAGTGATACTTGATCTCGATATGCTTCGACTTGTCATGGAACACTAGATTCTCTGACAACTTTATGCAACTCTGGTTGTCACAATGTATACAAGTAGCATCCATATGGAGATCAAATAAATCAGACAGTAGCTTCCTCATCCATACTGCCTCACAACTAGCTGAACAAGCTGCGACATACTCTACTTCAGCTGTACTCAGTGCCACACAGGATTGCTTCCTGCTAAACCAAGAGATCACACCTGATCCCATACTGAAGCAACACCCTGAAGTGCTCTTCCTATCGATGGCACTACCTACCCAATCTGAACCAACATAACCCTCCAGGTTAATCTTTTGATTCGCATCGTACTTGAGCCCATAATCAACTGTACCCTTTAGGTACCTCAGAATATTCTTTGCAGCAATCAAGTGAACATGTCTCGGATATGTCAAGAATTGGCTCAAGGTGTTCATAGTAAAGAAAATGTCCGGTCTCGTGTTCGTCAGGTACATAAAAGACCCAATCATCTGACGATACATCGTAGCATCAATCGATTATGATGAAGCATCACTCAATAGCTTCAAGTTCGATGCCATAGGTGTGGCCATAGCTTTGTAGTCCATCATCCCAAACCTCTTCAAGATCTCTACTGCATACTTTCCTTGTCCAAGGAATATTCCATCTATACTCTGCCACACCTCCATACCTAGAAAGTAATGCATCATCCCCAAGTCCTTCATTTCGAACTCAGTAGCAAGCTTTCTCTTCGTATCAGCAATCAACCCATCTGTACCTATCACAAATAGATCATCTACATATAGTAGAAGCATCATTGGGTTGCCATCTTCAACCTTGTAGTAAAGGTTGGAGTCTGTTTTACTCTTGATAAAGCCCAAACTAGATAGAAAGCTATCAATTCTAACGTGCCAGGTCCTGGGTGCCTGTTTCAAACCGTACAAGGATTTTTCAATATGCATACATGAGATTCTCTATCATGTGTCTCAAAACCGAGTGGTTGTTCTACATACACTTCCTCTTCTACTACACCATTCAAGAAAGCAGTCTTGACATCCATCTGGTGTATCTGCCATTTCATCATTGTAGCCAGAGCAAGTACTAATCTGATGGAAGTGTATCTAGCTATAGGAGCAAAGTTTTCTTCATAATCTATTCCTTCTTTCTGAGAGAAACCCCGAGCCACAAATCTTGCTTTATATTTTTCAATGTTACTGTCTGTAGCATGTTTGATCTTGTAGATCCATTTCGAAGTTACAACTGACTTCCCTTCTGGTCTTGGGACAACATCCCAAACATCATTCTTCATGATCGATTGATATTCTTCGATCATAGCATCCTTCCATTCTTTTCGTTCTGCCTCTTCTTCATAACTGGAAGGTTCTTTATCAATGAAATCACATAGTAAAGCTACATACCCGGAGCAGGATCTAGTCCTCTTTCTTTTTCTGTGATTCTCTTATGGAGCCCCATATTTCTCTGCACCTTGGATAAGTTCTTGTACCCAAGCAGGTTTCCTCTTATGGGGATTCTTCTCCAAAGGTGGATCTACAGGTCTTTGAGGTTCTTCGAAATATCAATCTTCTTCTTGAGTTTCTTCATTCATGGTTGTATCATGTATTCTGGGTGCTTCTACTTCTCCAGGTTCTTCAGCAGGTCTCTTTCTGGATTTGTTGTAAGCTGTGTCTTCGTCAAAAGTCACATCCTTGCTGATGTCAATATTCTTGTATCCTGGGAAATATATTCTGTAAGCCTTTGATCTTTCAGAGTTTCCCACAAATATACCCTTCTTTCCCAAAGGATCTAATTTTGTCCTTTTCTCCTTTGGAATGTGTATGTACACAGGACAGCCGAATATTCTGAGATGGCTGACTTCTGGTTTCTTGCTGGAGAATACTTCTTCAGGAGTCTTGTTTTCGAGTACTCTATGTGGAGTACGGTTTTGTACATACACTGTTGTTCAGACAGCTTCCGCCCAAAGATGCATAGGAAGATCTTAATCATGAAGCATAGCTCTTGTAGCTTCCATGATAGTTATGTTCTTCCTTTCTGCAATCCCATTCTATTGTGGATTATAAGGAGTGAACAACTCCCTCTTAATCCCTGATTCTTTGCATAGCTCTTTGAATTCATTCAAAGTGAATTCCCCGCCATTGTCTAACCGAAAAGTCTTGATCTTCTTTTCAGTGTGGTTCTCAATCAAGGATTTGAATTCCTTGAATTTGATGAATACTTCATCTTTGTTTTTCATGAAGTAAATCCATGTCTTCCTAGAAAAATCATCAATAAAAGAAACATAGTATGCATACCTGCTTAGTGAGTTTGATGACATAGGACCGCATATATCAGAGTGGATGATTTTGAGGATTCCTTTGGATTTGATTTTGCTACTAGGAAATGTCTTCTTTGTATTCTTTCCTTTCACACATCCCTTGCAAACCCCATCATGTTTTTCTTGGAATTCTGGAAGACCTTCAACACCTTTTCTTGCAATAGGTAGTTCTCTGTAATGCACATGTGCAAGCTTTCTATGCCAAAGTTCATTTGGCTCTACTGTGTCATGGACCAAGGCTTGTTCTGGATGGCCCTTCAATTTGTACATACCTCCTTCTTGTTCTCCAATCACCACCGCATCATTGATAGTCTTTCCTCTTGGCCACATGATGACTTGGCCATCTATGAATGCAACCATCACTCCTTTTGCATCCAATGCTAATATGGAGAGAAGGTTCATCTTGAGTCCTGGAACAAACAATACTTCCTTCATTGTTAGAGACTTTCTAGAGTCTAGCTTATAGGAATATTCCCCACTACCTTTTATTGGATATTGGTAGTCATCTCCTAGCTTCACCTTGTGAGGTGAGTCATGTTCTGACAGTCTCACAAAGGATTCCTTGAATCCAGTCATATGTTTGGAAGCCCCACTATCTATAAGACAATCATCACTTCCATGAGTAATGTTACCTGTGAGAGCAGAAATCAAAACATATTCATCCTTACTTGAAGAATCTTCACTTTCATATCTGGTTCTTTTCTCGAATGGTTCATCATCCTCTGCAGCATGAGCATGATGTCTTCTTTTGTTCCCCTTCTTCTTATGAGAGTGGACCTTGTTCTTAGGACAGTATTTCACAAAGTGTCCTTTTTCATCACATCTATAACATCTTATTTTAGATAGATCCCTTCTAAAGTTATCTCTATGATGAGGATCCTTACCTTTGGAGTAGTGAGGTCTTCTTCTGCTTTTCTTGGAGTGAACTGTGAGAGATTGGTCTTCACTTCCCATCTTCTTTTCTCGAGCTGCTATCCGAGCTTCTTCTTGAGAACATTCTTCCCATAGTCTGCTGAATTTAACTAACTTCTTTCTGGCACAGATTCCTTGAATGAAAGAGTCCCATGTCCTAGGGAGACCATTCAAGGTGGTCATCAAAATTTCTGCATTCTCCACTTCCTCATCTACATCTTCTAATTGTTCCTTGATCTAAAAAACCCTTGTGAAGTAATACTGGATGGTCCTTGCATTCTGAATCTTCACATTCTTCATTTGATTCCTCAGAGTCATCTTCCGGTTTATGTTCTTCCCTTCAAACAATTTGGTTAGGGCATCAAACATAGCTTTAGGTGTCTTGAGAGAGGACACTTGTGGGATAAGGTGATCCTTGATAGAATCAACAATGATTCTCTTTTCCATAACCATTCTCTTCTTATGTAAGGATTTTGCCTCATCTCCCTTTGGAACTGGAACCTCCTCATGGATGTATGAGTCTAATTCATTTTCTTCCAAGACCAGGGAGATCCTATACTTCCAGGCTCAGAAGTTATTAGCTCCCTCAAGATTTTCATCAAGCTTGGTATGATGAGACATCTTAAACTGAGAACCTCAAATGGAAATACAAAATATTTAGATCTTACCAGGTCAAGATGTCAGATTTGGATTTGGCGCTGGAATCCCGTAGTACTAGATCAGGAGCAAATTAGGGTTTTGCTTTTCCGGAGTTATGTCCACACAAATGCCTTGAAATTTGTCCCTAACTTCGATTTTGGGGAGTATATCAATCCAAGCCTAGGCTCATTGAAAAATTTCTCTTCTGTGAAAATCTCTAATTTTCGGCAGTAGTGTCGGGTCCAAAACTGAAAAACCTCAGAATTGGATTCTGCTTCAACAGAAAGATGCGCCCTAAGGAGGAGAGTTATTCCACCTTACTTTTGCTAAAAATATGTGGAGAAAGATCCACAAACTAGGAAGCCCTAGTTCCCGCAACTGCATAGTGTCTTCTTCTTAGGTTAGCTCTAATACCATGTTAGTTTTTCAACATTAAGCTAGCATTATTAGGATCTTTAACTGGGAGAATAACAAGTACAACAATCAAACACAAGAGACAATGAACACAGTGTTTTTCCTCAGGGAAACCATAAATGGAGAAAAACCCGCAACTTCTTCAGAGATAGAATCAACACCAAAATAGTAAAATCCCAAAACAGTAAGTGATCTCTCGATAGCAGTAATCTTATTCTTGTTTAGCCCTAGTGTCTTCTCCTTCCTCAACTATGCGCTACACTTGAGTGTGTATGAGTTGTGTGTGATAAATAGAGATTCCAGCTCTCTATTTATACTAATCCTGACATGACTAAAACCCTACCAAGGCCGACCTCTACTAGGAGAGTCTAATAACCCTAGTGCCTTGGAACTCCAGGGACTTTAACCCTTGGACAATCGGAGGGTTACCCACAATGACTTGACATGACTTGTTTACATTATTGATCCTCCCGATCGGAACATAAGGGCATGGAAACATGACTCAATTACATTATAGATACATCTTGGAATAAACATCGGGTTACAATACATAAGATATATAGATGAATACATTCTGAAGTTACAAATGCATCAACGGACACAAGGTATCATTTCATAAGAGAGCTAGTGAATAACAAAGAAATTTGTTTAGAATTTTGCAGGTCTAAAGATCAACTTGCAAACATCTTTTCAAAATCATTGGCAAGGGATGGATTTCAATATCTTTGAATTTATTTGGGAATGACAAGTTCTGTATAGTGAACTTTGTCATGAACAGAGCATGTTTTTTACTCTGAAATCATTTTGTAATATTTTGTTTTTTAAATTAGGATCTGCTCATAATTAAGGGGGAGTGTTGGAAATATTAATTACTCACTGATCCATAATCCAATCAGTCAACTCTGTCAGAGTCTGTAACAGATCAGAAAGTGTTAGAGAGTTTGACAAGATCAAGAGTTCAGATCTCTCGTATATAAGACAGTAGAATTTAGTTTATGAAGCTAAGTTTCTAGGTAGAGGGTAATTATAGTGTTTAAATGTTAAGTCAGTTAGTCGGCATAAATTTTCTATATGAAGGATGAAATTGTAAATCTGAAATAGAGAGAAGCAAAATAGAACAGAGAAGAGAAGTGCGAGGAAGAAGAAGAAGGAAAAATCACTGAAGAGTTTGAAGCTCAAGCTTCTGTGTTTTTACCAAGTTTGTATTTGCGGCTATAAGTTTTGTTATGCCATCATTTGAAATATAAATCCTTAAATTTATGGTTGAATGAATGTTTTAGATAGCCACACATCTTCTCCATATTTACCTAAGCTAATGTTGTTTACATTTATTGTGAGTGAAAGACATCAATAATCCATGAATATCTCACTGTGTAAAAGTTCCTAGTTTTACGCGCAAGTTTCTAGTTTTACGTGCAGAGGTTCAACACAAATATTGTTTATTATTTTCTTATATGATATTGTGAGTGATTCATAATATAGTTGTGTCACAGTTAATCCTAGGTTATCGCAGTAAAAAGTGTTTTTCCTATTCGTAAGTCCTTAGACTAGGAAATACAAAGTTATTGCGCAGAAGTGAAAACTTGTTCGCACATGAGTTGGTCGCAACCAAATTCATGTCACAGTAAAATCCGGTTGAAGGTAAAGTAAAATTCCTTCGCAGGTGAAGAGTCCATCGCAATTACTCCTTCGCAGTAACTTTGTCGCAACACAATAACTCTACACAGTAATTTCTTTGCGCAGAAAATTCCTCCGCAAGAAAATCAAGTTGCAAGTTTTGAAAAAGTAAAAAGGGGTAAATAGAAAGGTTGTGCTATGCGGTAACTCAAGTTAGTTGCCGCGGCCGCCATTTTTCCCGAGATCTGGTATCAAATCGAAGTACTCGTCCCCTTTTATCATTGCACATGATCATTCCATAATTGAATTGTATTTAGCCGAGGAATCACTAAATTGCCAAAGACGGACAAATATATTCATTATACTTTGTCTATTCCTCCTGAAACTCATGAAAACATGAAAATAGATGATGGAAAGATTATTATGTATGACATGAATTCTATGACATATTATGATTCACTTTTCAAACTAGCATTGTTTTCTACCTGATAGTACAAAATGTAACCTAAAATTATGGTTAATGTCAGTGCCTACCTGCCAAATAGTGGTTTTGTAAAATTGTCTTCTTTGTCATACATGCAAAACATAAATATTGAAGGCCAGGATGCATCTCGCAATGGGGGAGGGCTAGGATAATACATAACTATTCCAGTGGAGTCCAAACACACAAAATAAATAAATAAATTATATTCCAGCGGACACACAAAATAAATAAATAAATTATAACCTGTTCGAAACAAGTCTGCACACTGAAATAACACCTGAGCTTATCCCGATTGCAGATTCTCTCCATCCAATGGTCAAGGAGCAGAGTCAACAGTTGAATTTTCTCCTTTCCCGTTGGATGGAAGGAATCTGCAATCGAGATAAGGATGGCTGGAAATAACTAGTCCCAATTTATGTGCATAACTAGTCTTGATTTCAATATAGCAGCCCAAATAGCTTGACACACATAATGGATGGAAGATTTATTTTTACTATAACAAGGATCTTTTCTTTTTTAAGATTGATTCTAGCGAAAACCAAACCATCTCCACTTCCCTTTGGTTTCAGCTGTAAAAAATGTAGAAATACTGAGCAATCACAACAATGGCTTAATAACTCTATGTTCTAGTAGTAAACTTACCTGCGAAAAAATTTGTCGTTTGAAGACTTGACCAAATCAAAGGACACAGAACTAAAACTCAAATCAAAGAAGGCCAAACAAAATCTCATGATCACATTCTAGGGTGAGAAAGATCCTATAATGATTGATTCATCATGCAGCTATGAAGGTAGAAATGGCATCTGGCAGCCAAGAGAACTACTCAGAACAGGTCCAATAGCTAGCGCATAACTACTAGTGGTGCTCTTGGAGGTAGACATAAATTTTGAATTTGAAATAACCACTTTAATATGTAATCGATATAATGATGCAAAGCTGCCAATGGAAAGGAACTGACGGCGTAGGGTAGAATTGACAACATAGGGTTGAAGGTACTATGAGGATTGATGGCCGGAAATTGGGCCCACCCTGTACGCCGAAAAATACTATGGATGGCATACTTATTCATGCCATGGATGGTCTGACACTTTATAGACTCGTCTTAAAGATGAGTCTATCCGGTAAATAAGGCTTGTCGACATGGCATAACAAATGTAAATGTTGAGTACAAGCCTCTATCCTTGAGAATTAATGAAACTTCTGTCATTCCTTTAAATGGTGACTTGTCCCCAAAGTCTCGGGCCCTTAGAGCAGAGTAGCCCTACGACATTGTTTCCTAATTTCCCTTTTTTCCCCTGAATACACATGGTCTTGGTCGTGTTTCAAAGATTAGGGCTCTATCTAAGATTTTAAAATCTATTGTTACGGATGAAATTTTATTACAAGAAACACTGTGTTCTAATTGGCAAGCTATTGAGATAATGTAAAAAAAAATTACCTCGTTGGGAGTTTTGTGCAATTAATTCAGTCAGTTAGGATTTCAGGAGGTCTATCGTCACCAACTTATGTACATATATGTACATCAAATAATTAATAATAAAATTTATATATATTAAATGATTAATAATGATGTATCTGTTAGCACTAAATTTATTTTTGTCAGAATTGGTCTTATTACCTTCAAAATTTTAAGTTTTCATGGGTGATTGAGTTGGTTTCCAAAGTTTTCTCATTAAGCTATTTCCAAGTTGGCAAAGAAGAGAAGTTAAAGGAATTTTAGGTAAAAAGAGAAATAAATTTTTCACAAATGGACCAAAAAATTTTATTAACTTTTGAATGAAATTTATAAAATGGGTTTTATAAACCTATTATTTTATTTATATTCAGACTTATATAGCTTTGGATATTTTTTCCAAAGTCAAAAAGCGGCCTCTTATTAATCCAATGGCTAATGTAAAAAGTGAAAACTCATCAACAGGTATTAGTGTTTCCGGAGAGTCAAGTTGTGAGGTGGTTAAATTGGAAAGGTTGTAGCGGAATTTAAACCACTTTCCATGTGGTAACTTTTGGTAAATTCCGTGGAGAAAAATGGTTTAAGAAAAACAACTCAGTGAAGGCTCCGGAATAGACCATTATGTAAAGGTAAAGGTGACTTGGTTTTGAAAAATTATTTCATTTGTGTGCTACACACGAAAGGAAGGAGACAATCTGCCATATTTACATAGCATATTTTTTTTCTGAAAATGACTGTTTTAGTCATTTTATTCAATGACATGTTTCCAGTAAACAAAGAATAATTTTCAAAAACTGAAAGAGGTTTTTAATAATAACATTGTGATATACAATGACCTCTCTTATTTTTTACCTAGATGCTACATATTGGGAGCATCAAAGTCATCTTCAGAAGGCAAATGTTCAGATGTCAGAATGACTGTTCTAGTCATCAAATTAAAATAATTTTTTACATCAAATGAAGATGAATTTTGAGAAACTAATAGAGGATTTTCTTAAAAACATACCTATCCACAATAACCTCTTTCCGTTTTTGCATAGGTGTTACATTTTATCAGCAACAAAGTCAGTTGTACAGGCCATTTTGTCATGTTTTCCAAATGACTATTTCAGCCATCCAATTCAAAGAATTGATTTAGACAAATGGAATTTAATTTGACAAAACTAAGAGAGGTTTTTATTCCTAACAGGACTATAATAAAAAACCTCCTTCATTTTTTACACAGTAATCACAGGTTGGGATAATTTAAAATATCTTCACAAGTCATTTTTCCAGAAATCTACAATTTTATTATTTGAGTCATCAACTTCAAAGGAATATTTCGAGGAGACTGAGATGATTTTGGAGAAATTAAGACATGGGTTTTGTTGGGAACATGTCCAATTAAAAACACCTCTCCCATATTTCACACAGCTGTCACCATTAGAGATATGCATGAGAAACCTTATTGTAACTGTTTCTATTTTTAGAGTTCAGTTAGTTTTTGAATTCAAAGTTAGGTAGAGGTTATTCTTATATAAATTAAAATGTAATTGATAGTTTAAAGGTGAAGGGATTTTCAAGAGTGGAGATACTCTACATTGTAATGGCTTCAAGTTTTCAGTAAATGAATGAAATTTGCATAGGAATGTAAAATATTTTTCATGTCAGAGATTCTTGTGCCATCTTTTTCTTCAGTAAGTCATTTCTTTATGTGATTTTTTATCTTGTTTCCCACTCCATTTTGTATTTGCTTTCATGCTTGATCATTAGTTTTTATGGGATAAAATTCATCCTGCATGCTCTGGGTCCATTGTTCAAGCATTTTATAAATATTTTATTCTAAAGTCTTGCAGAATTCACCCTAGAGGTGCTCTGTTTGATGGAATGTCTCCCTTTGTCTACTAATCAACCTGCTAATACCTCAAGACTGAGGAAATGGTACCTACCTTGCCTCTGTTCATAAAATTTCAAAACCCTACCTTTTACAATCTATTTCAGATCTGATTATTGACTCCATTGCCCAATGCTCTCCTCCATGATCGTCCTACCAAGTCTTTTAAAAAAAATTTCTCCTATTTGTCCCATCAGAAATCTAACCTTCTGATTGTCTTTGATTGAAATATCATGAGTATAAAAACTTTGTAAATAGTGAGAGATCCCTCTCTAACTGTATTAGGTCAGAAATACATTCTAAAGTGGTTTTTGTTGTTACCTTGGAATCCACCTTTCACAACCTGGGTACATTCTAAGTGCTAACAAATTGGCGCAGTTGCTGGGGAACGGAGGTTCAAATATTCCCTGGGTATAAATGACATACTTTCATATTTGATTGTTGATGGTGAAGAACAGTCAGATATCAGCAAGGTTGTGCATCTTTCACCCAGCGACTCCATCTTCGAAGAATCCAGTTTTCAGAATTCCTATGGCGACTCCACTGTCAAAAGATTGCAAAGTTTGAAGAGTTTATTCAGTTTATTCATTCGTCGAGATGAGTTCTTTGTCTGCAAGGTATTCTATTATGAATCATGCTCACATTACTGGTTTTCCAAATAGAATACCTAAAGTGGATTGGCAAACAGGTCTTTCAAAGTTTAAAGATCAAAAGAATGATGATGCTGCCCTTCATTTGGTTAAATTTCATATGCATATACATAAGCTGGGAGTTAAATTGCATGAGGATTGTTTAATGAAAATGCTCATGGCTACTTTAGAAGAAGATGCAAGTTCATGGTATGAAGGGTTACCATCAGAAATTTTATTTTTCCTTAGTGATTTTCATACAGTATTTCACGAACATTACAAAACCCAATACCCCTTCATTGGAGATTTGGAAAACATGTATAGTGATGACGATTTAATGGATGAAGAGATTTTAGAAATTTTATATGAGAACCAATTTCAGAAAAAAGAAACACAAATTAGCTATCTTCACATTCAAGAAAAATCTCAGCAATTAATAATTTCTTCCTCTTTTGAAAGAGACATGAACCAAAACTCTAATTCAAGCAGCTACATTTCTTTTCCTGAAGTAGATGATAATTTGCAGCAATCTTGTCAATCTTTGTGTGACCAAGAAGGAAGTTGGGATGGTCAATAAAACCCTTCTTCATATTATTCAACTTCTGAAGTTTTGTTTCAAGATTCCCAATCAGAAAATTCCTTTTTGCAGCAGCAATTTCCTCTAAATTCTAATGCTTATGTGGGTGATTACATAAAGAATTTTGATTCTGTAAATTTTCAGTCTTACAGTCCCTCCACATATTTATTTTATGAAAATACAATTAAAGAGAAATCAGCCCTTGGATTAGAATTGGAAAAAAGATATGAGCATGAAGATGATCAGCATAGTGATGTGAAAGAAGAGGGTTATACTCTTGATGTTTTTTCTGATGATTGCGGTCAGCTTGTTAAAAATTATGTTAGTGATGGTTTTAAAGAAAATTTTAGTCTACTTATATATAATGAAAAGGAAGAGCAATCATGCCATCAATCTCAGTATATGAAAGAACCAACAGTGTACAATAAACCAAGGAATCATAAAGAAGGAGACGAGAACTCTAAATGGGATGTTTCTTTAAATCTTTCCAATTCAGAAACGTTTTGTCAAGAAGACATCTTTCTGCTTAATATTGTTGAAGAACAAAATGATATTTCTTTTGAAGTGCTTGAGAAGAATGGAGTTGTAAATGTAGAAATATTAAATGAAGTTGTTGATATATCATTGAAAAACAATCATGAAAATTCCTTTCAAAACTCTTTTAAAAATTGTTTGACAGTATGCAAGAGGAGTTACTTTTTGAACAGCCTTATCATCACAAACAAGTGATTGAGTATTTTGAAATTTGTCATATTTTTTATGATCTAGTAGTAGAGTACATGGATAAATTTTTCAGATGGAGTAGTTGGTTATCTGTTTGTAGCAAAGGACAAAGTTTTCATCATAACCTATTGCTATTTTGTTCTTATGTTCTAATTTCGATTAAGCGTGAAGAAGAAATGGAGTTATTGGATAAATTGCTTGATTGGATTCATTAGAAGTCATATTTTGCTTGATTGGGCATTTGTGCTTAGTTAAGTAGGATAGGTAGGCATGAATAAGCTCGACATGGCGAGCATTTCTTTCAGCAGTTTTTAGTTTGGTTTCAGTTTCAAGTGCAATTCAGTTACAGGTTATAAGTTGATAGAGTGGGATTTGTTTGCAAAATGGTGTCAGTGGATGGTTCAGTTCAAAACAGGTTGAGGATTTCAGATAAAAATTAAGAGAAGCCCAATTGATTTGGCACCTGGTCTACGGGGTTCTTTGCTACCTCGTAGGGAGGATATCATCCCTAGTTGGAGACAGTTGTTAGCACTAAATTTATTTTTGTCAGAATTGGTCTTATTACCTTCAAAATTTCAAGTTTTCATGGGTGATTGAGTTGGTTTCCAAAGTTTTCTCATTAAGCTATTTCCAAGTTGGAAAAGAAGAGAAGTTAAAGGAATTTTAGGTAAAAAGAGAAATAAATTTTTCACAAATGGGGCAAAAAGTTTTATTAACTTTTTAATGAAATTTATAAAATGGGTTTTATAAACCTATTATTTTTTTTATATTCAAACTTATATAGTTTTGGATATTTTTTCCAAAGTAAAAAAGAAGCCTCTTATTAATCCAATGGCTAATGTAAAAAGTGAAAACTCATCAACAGGTATTAGTGTTTCTCGAGAGTAAAGTTGTGACGTGGTTAAATTGGAAAGGTGGTAGCAGAATTTAAACCACTTTCCACGTGGTAACTTTTGGTGAATTTCGTGGAGAAAAATGGTTTAAGAAAAACAACTCAGTGAAGGCTCTGAAATAGACCATTATGTAAAGGTAAAGGTGACTTGGTTTTGAAAAATTATTTCATTTGTGTGCTGCATGCGAAAGGAAGGAGACAATCTGCCATATTTACATAGCATATTTTTTCTGAAAATGACTCTTTTAGTCATTTTATTCAACGACATGTTTCCAGCAAACAAATAATAATTTTCAAAAACTGAAAGAATTTTTTAATCATAACATTGTGATCTACAATAACCTCTCTCATTTTTTACTCAAGTGCTACATATTGGGAGCAGAAAAGTCATATTCAGACGGCAAATGTTCAAATGTCAGAATGACTGTTCTAGTCATCAAATTAAAATAATTTTTTGCATCAAATGAAGATGAATTTTGAGAAACTGAGAGTGTCTTTTCTTAAAAGCATACCTATCCACAATAACCTCTTTCCATTTTCGTACAGGTGTTACATTTTAGTAGCAACAAAGTCAGTTGTACAGGCCATTTTTCATGTTTTCCAAAGGACTATTTCAGCCATCAAATTCAAAGAATTGTTTTGGACAAATGAAATTTAATTTGACAAAACTAAGAGAGGTTTTTATTCCTAAAATTCCTATAATCAAAAACCTCCTTTAGTTTTTACACAGTAATCACAAGTTGGGAGAATTTGAAATATCTTCACAAGTCATTTTTCCAGAAATCTACAATTTTATTATTTGAGTCATCAACTTCGAATGAATATTTCGAGGAGATTGAGATGATTTTGGAGAAATTAAGACATGTGTTTTGTTGGGCACATGTCCAATTAAAAACATCTCTCCTAGAGTTCACACAGTTTTCACCATTAGAGATATGCATGAGAAACGTTATTGTAACTGTTTATATTTTTAGAGTTCAGTTAGGTTTTGAATTCAAAGTTAGGTAGAGGTTATTCTTATATAAATTAAAATGTAATTGATAGTTTAGAGGTGAAGGGATTTTCAAAAGAGGAGGAATGTAAAATCTTTTTCATGTCAGAGATTCTTGTGCCATCTTTTTCTTCATTAAGTCATTTCTTTATGTGATTGTTTATCATGTTTCCCACTCCATTTTGTATTTTCTTTCATGCTTAAGCATTAGTTTTTATGGGCTAGAATTCATCATGCATGCTCTAGGTCCATTGTTCAAGCATTTTAAAAATATTTTCTTCTAAAGTCTTGCAGAATTCACCCTAGAGGTGCTCTGTTTGATGGAATGTCTCCGTTTGTCTACTAATCAACCTGCTAATACCTCAAGACTGAGGAAATTGTGCCTACCTTGCCTCTGTTCATAAACTTTCAAAACCCTACCTCTTGCAATCTATTTCAGATCTGATTATTGACTCCATTGCCCAATGGTCTCCTCCATGACCGTCCTACCAAGTCTTTTAAAACAAATTTGTCATATTTGTCCCATCAGAAATCTCACCCTCTGATTGTCTTTGATTGAAATATCATGAGTATAAAAACTTTGTAAATAGTGACAGATCCCTCTCTAACTGTATTAGTTCAGAAATACATGCTAAAGTGGTTTTTGCTGTTACCTTGGAATCTACCTTTCATAACCTGGGTACATTCTCAGTGTTAACAGTATCAATGGTAATCAATAATTACTTTATATTATTATTTCTTATTTTTTTATTAATTTTTTTTTAAGTTACTTAGTCAATGCTCGAGTTAAGTGAAGGTGCTAGACTTGTCGTTTTTACGAATAATTACAACAATTTGACACACTCGTTGTGGAGTCGAACGATGCTACGATTTATTTCCATAAGAAGATTGTTTCCTTCATGTATATGATTAAGCCCATATGAATGATTGCTTATGAATTCCTTCATATGATGAAATATGAAAGATTTTGTCCTTCATGTATACGATGAATCCATAAGGTAACATCACTAACATCACTTAAGCCCATCAAGTAACATCGCTCAAGTATAACGAGTCTAGATCTAATTCCTAGGTTTTATCAAGCATTTAGAGGTCAAATCTTTGTAAGTGAAACTCTTTTTAGATATTGCACTCAAGGAGTTATTAGTTATTAGCTTTGATGTGTCCTATATAAATTTATTGATTTGATTCAAACCAAACTACACATATTTTTATTTAAGGTCGACATATAATATTTGTATTATTAATATTTAATATTATTTATGTCCGACATATAGTATTTTTTATTATTTTTTATTTTGTTGAGAACGAACATTACAACATCTCCCCCATTCCTGATTTTAAAACCATGTGCAAGGCTCTCCTAAAACCATGGTTTGTTTAGGAGGCCTTCTTTATTTTTATTTATTTTGTTAGGTAGTAGTATTACAAACCTTACAAGATCCCCCTCATACAGGGTTGTAGAATGCCTCTCTACGCAACAAGTAGCATGTTTTTGTGTTGTATAGTGATGACATAAGGTTAATTTAAAAAGATAAAAAAATTGTAAAATTTGTGTGGAAGTTATGCCTCAAAATTATATGGTTAATATTAATTCCTAGATTACATAAGCATGATACAAGTGTTTTGTCTAAATTGGTTTTATGTTCTAAATTCCAAATAAATAATTATAAAAAAATAATATAAAAATTGTTGGTAGTTATGCATGGATAATTGGTAGGTAATGCATGGATAACCAAAAGTTCATGCATCTACTTTGACAATTTGTTGGTGAGTATATGTTGAGTTGATACAAATACGAAGTTAGACCAAATAAAGCTGAGATCATCTTCAAGATTGTAAAAAGCATTTCTTTCACGAGACTATAAAATAATAAATATTTAGCTAAACAAGACAATTTCATTAAGGAGTATTAGAATATTTAACCCATATTTATCTTGTGTGGTAATTATACCAATATGTATTTATATTTTAGAATTTGGGGTGGATTAGATATATGCATGAATAACTTGTAGTTATACATGGGTGTTGTACAGCTTGTGGGAAACAACCTATTTAACTAGAAGAAGGCCGAACAAGCAATAAATAATTTATTTGTGGCACTTGTCTACCTAGCACAAGTTAAGTGATTGACTAATATTTAGTCACATAAGTTTGTTCTTTTATTGATTATTGTTGAGTAGAAAGAACCTCTAAGTGAATAGTCTTTTTGAGTGGTTATATTTTAGAATTTAGGGTCGATTAGATATATGCATGAATAACTTATAGTTGATACATGAGTGATGTAGGCCTTGTCCATTTAACTAGAAGAAGGTGAGAACAAGCAATAAATATTTTTATTCATGGCACTTCACTTGTGGTATATTAACCACAAGTTAAGTGATTATGCTAGTATTTAGTCACATAAGTTTGTTATTTTATTGATTATTGTTGAGTAGACATAATGTCTATATGAATAGCCTTTTTGAGTCGTTTTAGGAAGTTGTTAGATGATAGCTAGGTTAGATGCTAGTTTAAAGTGTGGTTAAGGTCTTTTCTGACAGTAAACTTTAGGGTAGACTAGTACCTTTTTTGCTATTTTTTACGGAATCCATGTTACTCAAATCACAAATTTGATTATTCAATTTGCAATTTTGATTGTAAAAATGAATTTAAATAGCATTTTTGAGTCGTTTTAGGAAGTTGTTAGATGATAGCTAAGTTAGATGCTAGCTTAAAGTGTGGTTAGGGTAGACTATTTGTATCTTTTTTGCTATTTTTACGGAATCCATGTTACTCAAATCACAAATTTGATTATTCAAATTGCAAATTTTGATTGTAAAAATGAATTCAAAGGACTACTTTTTTTTCAGGAGAAAAAATACCAGATCTTGTTATTCTATTGAATCAAAGATCATCATATACAATCGATAAGAGATCATTTCAACATGAAGAAACTCAAGCAAAGAGTTGATCCTCTAAACATGGGCATGTCTCTGTCATCAAAGCATAGCTGACATAGCACAGGCCTCTTGAGTAAGTAGGCTTTATCATCACTCCTGTGTAAATAGGCCAGATATTTTTCAATTCCAGAAAAGTTTGGAAACATCATAATAACATGAGCATAATAGATAGTTGGGCATCTCTACATGGTATTGCTGTGCTCCTGATACAAAACAAATAGATAGTGTGCTAGAAAGAGAACACAGCACAACTAGAATAACTGAAAATTACCATGAACAGTGGAAATTTCATTCTAGATTTCTTTGTAAGTCCCATGACCTGAATCAAGTAGGAGAGCATTTTTAGATAGAATGTCAGCAATCTGGTTATGCTCACGATATATGTGCTTCACGATCAATTCTGGAAAATTTTGAAGAAGATCTCTAATATCATCACTCCAATGGCTCAGATGAGGTAGGTTCAGAGTGTTCTTGTTAGAAGCCCATTAAATGATGACTAGGGAATCTCCAAAAATGGAGTGAAGGGAGATTCCCATGATCTTTGAAACTGTGAGGAGGGCCCATAAAGCCATCATTTCAGTTTTTGTATTTGTGCATCTGCCGCATCCCATGGAGAAATGGATGCTATGAGAGCTGCTGAGGTGTAATACAAAGCCCACCCCTCCTTTGTTCTTGGCGGCTGCACCATACAATTTCAAAGGACTACTTAAACATTCAGACTATACAATTTCAACTACATGAAATTTTAATTTCAACCATTTCAACCCAATTTTAATTGAAAAAATTACTAATTCCACTTACACCTATTTTCTTAAATAATGAGATGATTGAGATAAAGTAGTTATAATTAAAATAAGGCCGTGTGTATATTCATGATTGAGATAAAGTAGTTATAATTAAAATAAGACAGTGTGTATATTCCTGCTGTATTTATATGTGTACAATTATATTGACAGAACTGGATCCTACTATGGGCGGAGGTCTTTTAATTCTTCAATTCGAGATTATACATCAGCAACCAATGAATCATATCTTTAGAGATGTTAAATAATTCAATGGAGCATACATGGCTTTTCATTAATCCAGCAAATCTAGTGATGTTTTATGCAATATTTGACAATGAGAATACAAAAAGGAATTCTTGGAGCAAGTTCTTTTAAGCCTCTTGGAGCATAATCTCTGGACTTTGGATGAAATGGTTAAGAATGGATATCAGTGACCTCTAAAAGATGCAATCTAGGGATGCAGTTTGCGCACTAGAGTGCGTGTGAATTTGAACGTGCTGAGGGAGACGACGGATCCTCTCGCAGTCTTCAGAGGTTGCTGTATTTGCCTGTGATGCCCTAAGATTTCTTATCAATTCACTAGAATGACTCAGATCCAAAATCCTCAAACTGCTGAGCCTATCGATTCCCTCAGGTAATCTTATAATATTATTACATCGAATAATTCTCAATACACGAAGTCTGGGCATCGATCGTGGCTCCAACGCTGGTAGTTCTTCCAGCTTATCCAGTCCTACGAGACACAACTCCTCTAGAGTCGGAAAAGCATCCGCAGATCCAAAGTTGGAACCCAATTCTGTCAGATTCGAGCAATATTCAATTTGCAGGCGCCGCAATTGAGGCATCCTCTCCAGCGGAGGAAGCTCCTTGATCTTCTGGCAATACGATAATTCAAGCCACCTGAGATTTTTAAAGAAGGAAATCCAATTTGGAAGTTGTTGCAGATCCCGAACAGCAAGTCGAAGTATCTCCAGATTCTCCATGGCTCTCATGCCTTCTGGAAGAGCCTCTAGCCTTCTGATATTCAAGCGGAGGGTTTTTATCTCAACAAAAGTTCCCATTAATTCCTCTGGAACGCTTACTTCTTTCCTACAATCAATATCCAAGTATCTCAAGTGCCTCATATTGCACAGGTCGGATAAACGCATTTTATGCTCGTCCGATCTCAAGTTTGCTTCATTATGTGCAGGTCGCTGATGCCCCCAAGTCAAATTAGAGCAATTGTACAGATTGAGACTCAAGAGAGAGGTGAGCTCAGAGAAGCCACGCGGAAGATATCTTAAATTATAGCACCATCTTAGACTTATGCGCTCAATACTTTTAAGATCACCCATTACGGAAGGCAGATGTTGTAACTTGCAACACCCAGAGAGATCAAGTATCTGAAGCCTTTTCAGATTCTTCACAGATCTCGGAAGCCTTGTGATTTTCGTCCGTGACAATTTCAAGCTCACAAGGTTTTTCAGGCAGCCTATAGATTCCGGCAATGACTCTAAATCAGTCCAACTGAGGTCTAGTATTCTCAAGCACGGAAGGTTTGTTAGGAATTCATCTGGAACTTGTTTTAGAAATCTATTGTCGCTCAACAATAATGTGCTAAGTTTTGGGTAATGAAATCTTTCAGGAAGGGAACTGATGTTGTTTCTTACCAGTGATATTTTTCTACGACCCTGGAACAGGTGAATTGGAAGACTGCTAGAATCCATACCCGCTCTGAATAGGCATCTTTCTTCATCTTCAGCAATGTAAATAGCCATGTCTCTTAGGACGTCATGCATCTTGCAACTCACAACACGTCCTTCCCAGTCTTTTTTGACGATGTCAATCAAGCAATTATCAATAAGAATATTCAAGTAATGTCTCCCAATCTCTTCTATGTCAGAGCAGTACCTATTGCAGCTAGTGGCACTTCCCAGTAATCCTTCAGCAATCCAGAGATGTATGAGATATTCGGCATCGATCTCCTCGTCTTCTGGCAAAGCGGCACAGCAGAGAAAACAGGGCCGAAGACACAGAGGCAGAGCATCGTAGCTCAATCTTAGCTTCGCGAACAGTTCTGTTTGTGTCTGCGGACGAGTTGAGTAAAATCGCTTGTCCGTATTTCTAAGCTGATCCAATGCAAGCCTCCACTGTCGATGATCTTGTTCTCCTACCATTGCTACTGCAATAGTCTTAAGAGCTAGAGGAAGCCCCTTGCATTCCATAGCGATGGACTTGGCAGTTTCCTCCACTTGATCTATTTCTTGACAGCCTCGAAAGGCATAGTAGCGGAACAAGTCCCAACTTTGTTCATCTCTCAATGGTTCAACCCTTAGTATATGATTGGTTCCCATTCTTCGGAGGACACTGTGATCACGGCTTGAGATGATAATTTTTCCGTTTTCTGAGTTACTAAACCCAGTTAATTGCTCCAGAATTCGCTCTCCCCCAGGCCATACATCATCCAAAATCATCAAGAAATTTTTATCTTTGAGAAATGTATAAATTTCAAACCGGGATTCGTCTTCTCTGGAAAATTGGTCCAAGTCCAAATCGATCTGTCTGCACAACAAATCCTGTAGCTTTTGAACTACAGGATTCTGGGAAATGGTCAGCCAAATTACCAAGCCTCCAGATGTCTCCAGGACGCCTTCACTAGTTATTAATTTTTGCAGCAGATGGGTTTTACCGACTCCGCCAATTCCGAAGACTCCAATGATATTTGTAGCATCTGATTCCATCAAAAGCCGCTGGAGAGCTCTTACATTCGTTTGAATTCCAACTGTGTATGGCTCAAGGATTGTTGGAAAATCCCTAACAGCACTTGTGATACTCATTTGATTTTGAGCTTCGTCTCCATTCATTCGACTCATTTGACACACTAAACTCACAACGGATGCCTCTTTCTTTAGGCCTTTGATCCTTTTGGTAAGCCCTTTGATTTTTCGAGCTAATTTATAGCGTTGAATAAAATTTTGGAAAGGAATGTCGCCACAATTGCATTCTTCCACAATTTCCTCTGCATCCTCGAGCGTCTTCTGTAGTCTTTCAAGCCAATGTTGAATAGAATTGGACATATTTTGCGAATTCAACATAGTGTCGACAACCAATCTAACAAACTCGAGCTCCTCGCACATGGCATGGAAATTATTCCTGAAATGGACCACAGAAGCCGCTTCCTCAATAAAATTATTCAATAAAACAGACACTAGCGGTTGTGAGAATGCAGAAATCATGGTTTGCTCCATGCTTATAATTATTATTTGTCTGAAACAAACCACATCAACCACAAATGAAATAACAGTCTGATTGTTGTAACTTTTGTGACGCTTTGCCCATCCTTATATCTTATTATTTTCATGATTTTCGTCATAACAAAACAAATTGAAATTAGAAACCGACCAGCTGTAAAAATTAGAAACTGACCACCTGTAAGAGCAGGCACGCGGTAGCTGCTGCGGTCAAATAAACTACAAAATAAAAATGTTGTATAACGAGATTCGGAGAAATTACCTAACTGAGGTCTCAGGACTTTTGAACTCCATTCTTGTCGGTGGGAATTATTTTGCTGTCGACAGTCATCCCGCGTTTTTAAAGTCTCACATCTTTTCAATTCACAGAAAAAAAGGTGACACATGTTGTGCGAGCTTTTAAATCGATTCATCCATGTAGCCGTATTGAAAGTTCAATTTAGTTTTCCGTAAATAATTAAATTTACAAGTATTACGATATGACATTTTAGACGATAAGGAACGCAAAATCAAGGGATAATGAAGAAATATAGAATTCAAATATTTTTTTGAAATGTATATTAATATAAATATTAAATTTATAACTGTTTAGAAGTATTATGATATGACATTTTATAGGATAAGCAACGCAAAAGCAAGGGCCGAGATTAAATGAAGAAAAATAAAAGTACAAATTCAGCAAAAGCAAGGGACGAGATTAAATGCCAACAAATAAAATGTACAAATTCAGCATTATTTTGTAAAATATACATTAAATATATATTAAATCTAAATATTATAATATGGAAATTAATAATTTGTAATTAGTGCTTGAAAATAATAATTTTTATTTAATATTTAAATAATAATTATATTTTCCTCGATGCGAGTGAGCAACAAGTAGAGGACGATAGGCAAGACAGAGGGTAGGTGCATGCGGGGACACTTGTGAGCCCTTCCTACACTCAATTGCATGCATAATACATGTGCAAAGGTCCTTGGAGCGATAAGAAGGGACAGGGGATGTACACTCACACGATCTTGCATTGTGCCAAGGATATGGCTGGCAAATCAAGCACTGATGGTTTTGTATAGGTGAGATTCTTGTGTGCCCACATCGACTCGTAGACCATGTCGTTGAGTACTTGGTTCAATCATGAGAGGGTTCTGCAATGGCGGATGAGCAACTATATCGGGAAAGCGTAGAGGGAGAGAATGGCAATCAACATTCTCAAGGTGGTCTAGGACAAACATCATCAGGCACGTCTGAGGAAAACGTTGGTTGGTAGACTCAAGCGTTGTCGTGCCAGGAAGCGAAGGATATCTTCGAAGCAAGGCCGCTCCATCGGGTCTCTCTGCTTTGTGCCAAGCATGGCGACGCCTAGGGAGGGAGGAAATGATGTGCACTGGGAAGCTCTGTTCAACTCGGAAACTCGGGAGCACATCCGTAAGTCCATAGCTTCGATGGAGAATGAGATTTTCGGGGAGTTCAGGCCGAGGCTCGGTCGTGACGTGACCATATCCAATTCTTGGAGGTTAAAATTCATTCTCTCTCTCTCCATGAATGAAAGAGAGAGCTTTGTTGATCTGTTCAGGATCATTGTTAGTATTTTCAAAGAGAATGGGGAGAAAGGCCTCGTTCATATGAAAAAATTTCAGCAGCTTACGGATCTTCTGTTTCAACGAGGTACAAGACCATGTAGCTCTCACACTCTTTGGGCGATTTTGTATGTTTCTTTTTTGGCTACAAGACCATGGTGTGACTCCATGTTTGAAGAGTGAGCAATATGTATGTATTCTGTTTTATTATAAAAAATAATAAAAAGGCTTTACTTACCAACAAAATATATATATATATATATATATATATATATATATATTAAAAAATATATAAAATCTTAACCAATAAATTAAAATATAAAATCTTAACCAATAAATTAAAAAATCTAGTTATTTATGATTGAAAATGTATTATGTAAATTCATTTTCTTTTAATGGATATAAACCTAATATTTCATATCCTATTCATCTCATTATAGTTATTTATGATTGAAAATATACCAGCATAGATCCAAATCCTAGGCTCTATAAAGAGTCGAGATGGATCAAATTTCTCGAGGTGCAAACCTCTTCTTAGGTATCCAATGATTTGATTCAAACCAAAAGACACATATTTTTATTTAAGGTCCACATATAATATTTTTACTATTAATATTTAATATTATTTATGGCTGATATATAATATTTTTTATTATTTTTTATTTGGTAGGAACGAACAATGCATCATTTCCCCACACATGGTTTCAAAACCATATGCAAGGCCCTCCTACAACCATGGGTTGTTTAGGAGGCCTTGCACATGGTCTTAAAACCATTTGCAAGGCCTTCATAAATCATGTACAATAAAACCATGGGTTGTTTAGGAGGCCTTGCACATGGTCTTAAAACTATGTGCAAAGCCTCCTAAACCATGCACAATAAAACCATGGTTTGTTTAGAATGCCTTGCACATGTGCACATGGTTTAAAAACCATGTGCAAGACCAACATTTTTTTGCAGATAATTCAATTTTGTGTTTTTTTCTTGAACCACATATTTTTTTACGCATAATTAAATATTTACTTTTTTATTGTTTTGTTAGGTAGGAAGATTACAACATCTCCCCCATATTAGATTGTTTTTGTGGCCGACATTTATTTTGGCCTATTAGAAAATTTATTTTTTATTAATAAAAACAAGGATTTAGTGATATTATTTTTTATTTTATGTTACAAAATCTCTCCCTTAATACTCACTATCACTATTATTTTTTGGCGACATGTTACAAATGTTACTAATGTTACATCATGTTACAAGATCTCTCCCATAATATTCATTATCACTATCACTATTATTTTTTGCCGACATGTTACAAATGTTAGTAACGTACGTTACAAGATCTCCCCCATACTGGCCTGTACAGCGCCTCTCCGTGCAATTATATACCAGCGTAGATCCAAATCCTAGGCTCTATCAAGCACTGAGATGGATCAAAAAACCTCTTATTAGGTATCCATTGATTTGATTCAAACCAAAAGACACATATTTTTTATTTAAGGTCCACATATAATTTTATTATTATTAATATTTAATATTATTTATGGCCGCCATATAATATTTTTTATTTTGTTAGGGACGGACATTGCATGATTTCCCCCACACATGGTTTTAAAACCATATGCAAGGCCCTCCTACAATCATGGGTTGTTTATGAGGCCTTGCACATGGTCTTAAAACCATTTGCAAGGCCCTCCTAAACCATGTACAATAAAACCATGGGTTGTCTAGGAGGCCTTGCAAAACCATGTGCAAAGCCTCCTAAACCATGAGTTGTTTAGAATGCCTTGCACATGGTTTTAAAACTATGTTAAACTATGTGCACATAGTTTTAAAACCATGTGCAAGGCCAACATTTTTTTGTGTTTTTTCTTGACCCACATATTTTTTTACTGATAATTAAATTTTTACTTTTTTATTGTTTTGTTAGGTACGAAGATTACAACATCTCCCCCATATTACATTGTTTTTGTGGCTGACATTTATTTTGGCCTATTAGAAAATTTATTTTTTATTAATAAAAATAACTTTACGAAATTGATATTATTTTTTATTTTGTGTTACAAAATCCCCCCATAATATTCACTATCACTATTATTTTTTGCCGACATGTTACACACGTTAGTAACCTTACATCACGTTACAAGATCTCCCCATACTGGGCTGTAGAGCGCCTCTCAGCGCAATTATTATATATTATTCACCTAGTGGTTTTTCTTCCTTTGAGAACATAGTTACCAATGTAGATCCAAATCCTAGGCTCTATTAAGCTCCGAGATAGATCAAATCTCTCGAGGTGCAAACCTCTTCTTAGGTATCCATTCATTTGATTCAAACCTAAAGACAAATCTTTTTATTTAAGGTCCACATATAATATTTTTATTATTAATATTTAATATTTAATATTATCTATGCTAACATATAACATTTTTTATTTTGTTAGGAACGAAAATTACAACATTTCCCCATACATGGTTTTAAAACCATATGCAAGGCCCATGGGTTGTTTAGGAGGCCTTGCACATGGTCTTAAAACCATTTGCAAGGCCCTTCCAAACAATGTATAATAAAACCATGTGTTGTTTAGGAGGCCTTGCACATGGTTTAAAAACCATGTGCAAGGCCCTCCTAAACCATGTACAATAAAACCATGGGTTGTTTAGAAGGCCTTGCACATGGTTTTAAAACCATGTGCAAGGCCAACATATTTTTGCGGATAATTCAATTTGTTAATTTTTATTATTTTGTTAGGTAGGAACATTACAACATCTCCTCCATATTGTGTTTTTTGTATCCACATATTTTTTTTATGGATAATTAAACTTTTACTTTTTTATTGTTTTTTTAGGTAGGAAGATTACAACATCTCCCCCATATTAGATTGTTTTTGTGGCCGACATTTATTTTGGCCTATAATTAGATTTTTTTTTATTAATAAAAATAACGTTACGTAACGTTACAAGATCTCCCCCATACTGGGCTGTAGAGCGGCGCAACTAGCATAGATCCAAATCCTAGGCTCTATCAAGCGCCAAGAGGGATCAAATCTTTGGAGGTGAAGACCTCTTCTTAAGTATTGCACTCAACTATCAGCTTTATGTGATTCCGACCAAAAGGCACATTTTCTTATTTAAGGTTCACAAATAATATTTTTATTATTAATATTTAATACTATTTATGGCTGCATATAATATTTTTTATTTTGTTAGGAAAAAACATTAAAACATCTCCCCATACATAGTTTTAAAACCATGTGCAAGGCCCTCCTAAAATCATGGGTTGTTTAGGAGGCCTTGCACATGGTATTAAAACCATTTGCAACTACCTCCTAAACCATGTACAACAAAACCATGGGCTATTTTGGAGGCCTTGCACATGGCTTTAAAACCATTTGTAAGGCCCTCTTAAACCATGTACAATAAAACCATGGGTTTTTAAGAGGCCTTGCACATGGTTTTAAAACCATGTGCATGACCAACATTTTTTTTGCGGATAATTCAATTTTTTATTTTTATTATTTTTTATTATTTTGTTAAGTAGAAACATTACAATATCTCCCCTATATTGTGTTGTTTTTCTCACAGACATTTTTTTTTATGGCAGATAATTAAATTTTTTATTTATTTTTTATTATTTTGTTAGGTAGGAACATTACAACATCTCACCCATATTAGATTGTTTTTGTGGCCGACATTTATTTTGGAAGATAATTAAAAGTTTTGTTTTTTATAGCCGACATCTATGTAACATTACATAACATTACAACGTTACGTAACGTTACATAACGTTACAAGATCTCCCCCATACTGGGCTGTAGAGCACCTCTCGGCGCAATAACTAGATACTTAATATACAAGAAAAAATTAAATAACTATATTTTTTTTAATTTCCAATCAAAACCACCAAAGAATCAAACAAGGTTATTTGAGAATTTGGGGTGTACAAGCACCAATGTTTTTTCTAGAGTATGAGACAAGTGTACTATTGAAATTAATTTTATGGCACTCATTCCAAATTCAAAATAAACAATTATAAAACAATAAGCGGATGCATGGATAACTAGTAGCTTATGCAAGTATAACTAGTAGTTGATGCATGGACAATGACGAGTTTGTAACTAATTTAACTAGAAAAAAGTCAGACCAAGGACTGATAACTTATTAGTGACACTTAACTTGTAACCTATGAGTGTTCACCAAACACTAGTTAAGTGCATATTTTTGGTCATATTGTGTCCAAAGTCCACTTAGAAATCTGTAAAACCTCTTAGAATAATGTATATTAGCTATGGAAATTGCATAATTTGGGTGTTACAGGAGTATTCTAAGATGCTCAATCTATTTATGGATTCAAAAACACAATTTCAACAGTGAATTTTAGATCAAATCCTTAGAAAACTTAGAATAGATAAGTTACTCCTATAATAAATATAGAACTTAATGATTTTTATTTAATATTTAAAAATAATAACTTTTATTTAATATTTTAAAAAAGTTATTAAATAAATTATAAAAGCTTACCTTACAAATTAAAAAATATATTCTTAGTATAGTTATGTATGATTGAAAATGTATTATTTAACTTTTTGACTTTTTAAAATGTGATAGGTAGACTTTTTGACTTTTTGAGTTTTAACTTTTTGACTTTTTGACTTTTTGACTTTGTCACAAAATATAAGTGATAGGAAACTTGGACCTTGTCCTTACCCTTGATCCTATGACTATAATGTCTCCTTTCATTTCCCTTAGTTAAGACCTTGGGTTTAAATTCCACTTAAGTGACCTTGAATTGATTATGTGTTGCCATCCTTTGCATCTTCAAAGGAAATTTTCTCTTTTGATATGGTCAACTTAGTTGGATAAGCATGGTTGTTTCCCATTCTCCCCACTCTTAAAGGAGGCCATTGTAATTTAATGGACTTTGTTTTCCAATAACCTTTAAGTTACCCTTCCCATGATTTTTTTATAGAGACTCATATCCTCCCAACTTTATTATGTGTATCCTTGGACAATATCAAGTTCAATCATTTTGTATACTTGTTTATCTTATTTCTAAAAATCCCATTAACCAACTACCCCTCCTAAACATGATAGGTGGCATACTTATCATAAACATGATATCCATGCCACCAAATACGGTTATTCCTTTAAAAGAAAGGATGTCATTTGTAGCCTTCATTTGTCCTCATCTTGGCATCCTCCTCCATTACCTTTTGACCTATGCATTATTGTGTCTCAAAGGCCTCTTGTTTTTCCCTAAGCTCCTTTGGACATACTTCCTTTAAGGTTTCATCCCTCAAAACCTCACCTTCTATAAGGGTTATTCATGACCTCTCTTTATTCCTCATTCAAATTCTTGCTCACCTTTGTTCCTTTTTTAAATGTATTGTTACCCTCTTCTCTATTCCTCCTATCTCCTCCACCATTTTTAACCTCCTTCTTTTTTCCATATCGCCCTTGTAATTTCCCCTCCTCCTTTTCAACATTCTTAAATATGTGAAACTCCATCCTTCACATCCTTCATTTTCATGTCTTTCTCAACCCAAGCCTCTCCATTTCTTCTTTTGGTGCACCTTTCCTCCCATCTCTTCCTCCTTTCGGGAGACCCCATCATGTGTCTCATTTCTTAGATAGGACCTATTCTTGGTCATTTGATGGATTCTCCTTTTGACCTCCTTCCTTCATATCCTTTGCACTTAATGTTCAAATTTGAACCCATCCCAGTCCTTCCAAAGGGTTCTAGCCTTCCCTAGAAGTGCCAAGTTAAAATTTCCCTTCATTAAAAAATTAAAATCCTATTTTTCCCAGTCCAATTAAGAAGGGAATGATAATTTATAGCAACATTTCAAAGGAAGATAAACTTTTTAAATTATTCATTAATTATGTCGAAAGGAATTTTTTCTAGATAAAATATATTCGCCCAATATTTAGTAGAAAAAAATTAAATCTAAAATGAATAGCCTCCCATATATTAATAAGAAAAATGAAATAATTTTTTTTTCCCTCTAATCTATCTTTCGCCCCCAATTTCTAGAAAGATTTAGTAGTGAAATCATTCCTTCACCCCCAATTTTAAGTAATGGAGGCTCCCAAGGGTTATTTCATCCTCCATTTTCTTAGTAATTGAGGCATATGGTTGCATTCGTCTGTATTTTTTGTCAATTTCATGTGATACCTTCTTTGATCCCTCAATTCCTAGTATTGAAGGTAAATCATGAGCTATTTTGTTCTATATAAAGGTTACAGTGATTCATTGTTCACCCACATCATATTGCACTTGCATGGTAAAGGTTCTCGTTGATGCGATTCCACTTTTCATTCTTAGTTTTCTCAACATTTTAATCTTCACATAACATCTACATTGTCAAAAGATCATGTCTTGAAGGGGCAAACTACACATGCAATTTATCAGAGAATACAAACTCACATCATGCTTTTTATGCAATAATTAACATGGTATGATTTTATCATGCTTTGTATCCATAGTTACAATATTTATTATAATGTAAATTTACCTTTTATCATGCTTTTTGAGACTTGTTGAATTCTAGGGCACTCTTGGTTCTTAGGGATCATTCAATGTTATTAGGGTTTTATTCTATCCTAGGAGTATTGGTTCAATGAAAATGTTATAGAGCTCAAAAGATATGATTTATTTTATGACTTGTCAGGTTTAAACTATCGACTGACATTTATATGTTGTTAGTGGATGCTACTCTTGATGGAGAGATGCCACATGGTTTTTATATATTCAAACTGAATTTGACCTAGTTGTTTAAAATGTGCTTTTATTATGATCTTGCTTTGCAATTCTTATTAGATATATGGAGTTAATGAGAGTGTATATGTTCATATTTTATGTATGTTATTGTTGATGCTTGGTATATTTGTAATAAAAATTAATGCAAACTCATTATAATGGCGTGGCTACATTGGAATGGTCAATATTTTGGTTTCCTTCTTGTAGAGTTGTCCAAAGAATTATGGTAGAGTCTTTTATTTGTATTGAGAAGTTCATGACTGGTAGATCTTTTTATTCGTATTTCCAAGTTCATCAATTTTATTTGTGACCTAAATTTGTTGGGTTCAATACCTGTCTTATGATATTTTGTTTCTTGTAAGGGTCCTTTAGAAGTAAAATGTTTTTTGGTGACAAAAGGTTTTGATGTGTAATTAATATCATCATCCAAAAACGGATCTAGTTATGTATGATAAATATATGATTTAGTTCGAACACGATACTTCATTTCCATCATGATTGTATGTAATATGTACATGGCATGTTTTTATCTAAGATGTAGACATTATGCTATTTGATATCTAGTCTTTTGCATTAAATGAGGGTGCTAAAAGAATTTTACCACATTTTGCATGATTTCAAAAATTTTAAGAGCATGGATACAAACACCTCCTCAGTTTATCTGAGAAAAAATATTATTTATAAACATACTAGTTCTAATGATATGTGTGATGATGCATTAATGTGATTTCTATTCTTATAAGTGTATGTTCTTATTTCTATAATCATTGCAAGTTTCTAAATAACTTTAAAAACTCTAAATCAAACGACATATTTCATATTTTGATTGTCAACAAAAGAAAGGAAAAAGTGTCATTTATATCTATAAACATATAAGCAAGTTATTCTTTTCTTAGAGGGTAGCTTAAAATTGAGAGATTTGGAAAATAAGATAATTGGGAATTCATACACTATATTAAGGTTGTCAGTATTGATTATACTCCATGTTGTCATAATGGTTCATGGGTGCCATAATCACTCCACATTGTAAAGTTTTCAATTCTATCAGTCTGTCAATATGTCAAAATTTGGGTCCCAACATGTTCGTTGGATCATTAAGGGACGAGATAAAAAGTGGAGTCCCCAATTTCCCTGAATCTAGTTAGTGCAGTTGTATTTCACCAACACCTTCAGTTGTGAGTGACCCAATATTGATTGTGAAATGTATAAACAAATCCCTCCTCTCCCCATCCATGCATTTGTTCATTTGAGGGTCTAGGAGTTGGGAGAGTCGACCTTTGGTAAATGCTCTTCTATTGTACTACCATAGTAATCTGTAGAATCAAAAGATCAGTCTTCCTAGAAAAAAGATTCAACAAGATGTTAGTAGTTTTTATAATTTGATGAAAGATTCACCAAGTTTTTATAATATTTTAGAATTAAATGAAATATTTGCAAAGATTTTACAATATCAAGTATAGTTTAGTGAAAGGTTCACCAATATTTTACAATATTCTATAATAGAATGAAAGATTATCCAAAAACTTATATGGAGATATTATATTGTTGATAAATTAGCCTTCAAATTTTCCTATATATTAGGGATATTCACCCATTTATTATACATATAAATTTTGAGGGTGTTCTTAAAATTATCCGTGACAGAGGGACACATAGGTGGGAGAGAGATAGAGAGAGAAATGAGAAGGGAAAGATTAGGGAAAGGAAGAAGGATAAGGAAATGGATCAATCAAAGAAGGATAGATTATAAAGAGATGACAAGGAGAATTTTCATGATGAAGGAGCTCAAAAGATTTATGAGAAAGAAAATCTAGAAACTAAAAAGAGGGAAACCAAAGACGTCGATGGTTGGAAGTATACAGATCAAGATGACAAAGAAAGAAAAAAAGAAACAGATGAAGAGTCAAATATTGAGAGACATGAGAAGATAATGTGACATCATGAGAATGAATCAAATGAAGGAAGTGTTCAAGGGGAGGGAGTTGTTGAAATGGAAAGGGAGGTATTTAATTATGGTGTCCAAGTTCAATGTAAGAGAATTTTCGGATAGAGGGGTAATTCAAAAGACGCCACATGAGAAGCTCAATCTCACTTCTTCCCAAAGGAAATTAATGGGTATGCATTCCTTCACACCATGAGAGAATGTTTGAATTATTAAAAATTTCAATGAATAAGACATCTATTAAACCTATTTCTTCTGTTGGTTCAAAATGTGTGAGCTTGTAATTAAGGAACTTGGTATTATCTGTTGCATTAACGATATAGATAAGTTGAAATCATTCTCTTATTCTTAATGTGACTAAGCTACTGTTAGTGGTATAAAAAAAATCTATAAGTTCCTTCAAAGAGTGTTTTTTGGGTCTTGCAGCCCATGTCATGGAAGTACAACAACTACCATAAGCTCCTTGTCATCAACAATGAAAGTTGATGCAATTGTGGGAGTAAGCATCATATGATTCCATGATTGCAAATGGTGCACTCTTCTCTATGAAAGCATGGCATGGTCCCTCCAACCTCCTATTATGATATTTTTCATGATGTGGTTGTTTTGGTTGTTAACTAGTCAGATGAGACGCTACAGGTTGTAATACCCCCATTTTGACCCTCAGACCATATTGGCTTGATAGTGTAAACATTGTAAAACTGGAATGTATGATTCCTAGTGCGTAGCTCAAGTCCAAGACCCCGCTAGTGAATGCCTAGAATTATAAAGGTAGTTATTTATATTTTATGAACCATGTGCCAATAAGCCATGAGAAATTGTAAAATCATGTAAATATTTAAAATGAAAATAAAAGTCCAAGAGTTGGCTATGGAAGCAACTAAAATGAGGAACTATTTGTATCCACTAGGGAGAGGTGAGGAGGTGTGAGAGAGTTAACCCTCTATTTTGAAGTGTCATCTTGAGAACCCAAGTGTCATTCCTTGATGTTCTTTAATTATGTTGTAAGAAGGTAGTTGAGAAATCAACTCATGAATTTAATGGAGCATGGGAAAATCCTAGAAATTCATATGACAAGTTATGGGCTTAGTTTTCTTGACCCAGATGTCAATTTCCTTCATGAGGATTCGTTTCCCTTCATTCCCATTCCATTGTCAAGGAACTGGACTCCAATTTTTAGGAGTCTAGGAATCCCCAGTAGGGGGGAGAATAGAAACCATAACCAACAAATAAGATATGTTTTAGAGTGTCTAAAATGCCTAGAAATTCATGTGGATGGTAAAATCCAGTGGGGAATCCATAGAAATATACCATAGGGAAAATTTGAGTGTTGAAGGCCCAAAAATTCATCGAGAGACTCATGTTAGGAATCCTAGAAGTTGAAATTTCATGATTGAGAATCATGTGGATAGAATTGGGAGAGAGATCAAAGGTTGGAATTTCTTGATAAACCCAATGAAGGAAATAATAACTAGATATTTAGCATCTTGGACCTTTCTAAGCCCGCCTTGAAGAGAACTGGTGTTAAATTTAGTAAAGCATAAGATATTCATATTCATATTCAAGCTTCAGCTTATGAGATGAATACTTCTTTTTGAAGATCTTATAATCAAGCTATGTCTCACTCCCATGAGTGTTAATCTCTATGAAAACGGATATCGGCACATATTTTTCTTCACTTGTATTATCTTCCCTTGCTTTCTTCTGAACATGTTCATCGTCTTTTGTGGTATGAGCATGATACCGCTTCTTCTTTCCTTTCTTCATATGGGCATGTCCTTTGGGCCAATATCTTGCAATATGTCCCTTTCCATCACAAGTGTAACATATATAATTTTAGTATTCATTCTGAGGTCTTTTATTCTTTTGGAGTCCTCTAGACTTCTTGTGAGAGTGTTATTCATTCTTTCTATTTTCTTTCTTTTCCAATCTAGCTTCTTCTTTTTGATTTCCAATAGATTTGAGTTATTCTTTCATCTGAGAGACCCTTGTAAAGTGGGGTTGGATGGTCTCTAAAATTTGAATTTTCACATTCTTGAGTTGATTTCTCAAGGTCGTCTTCTATTTGATGTTATTCCCTTCACGTAATCTAACCAAGGAATCAAGCATCTCCTTGGGAGTCTTCAAGGAAGAAACATGTGGGATCAAGTGATCCTTGAAGGATTCAACAATGATCCTCTTGGCCTTGACGAATTTCTTGGGATTTTTTTTCTCTTCATCTCCCTCTGGTTATGCAACTTCTCCTTTGTCATAGTTTTCCAAATTATGTTCTTCTAGAATAACAAGTACTTTATACTTCCATGCCCAAAATTTCTTAGCTCCTTCAAGCTTGTCATCAAGCTTGGTATTGTTTGCCATCTTGATAAAATGAGAACTTCAAATGGAAATAGAGAGAATAGCGCTTACCAATAAGAGTGCTTCAACTAGGTGCTTACTTCAATATTTTCCGGAAAACTGCTTCTTGAATGACCTAGGATTTGACAAAGAAACCCTATTTTTTCAACTTTGGTGTCTTGCAAATCTGATGAGAGAGAGAGATGTGCCTCCTCAAGTCGAGTTGAGAAATGGTATTCTTTTTCCAAAAATATCAACATAACTGGAGAAACTTTAATGCCCTATTTTTCCCTGACGAAGAATAATAGGGCCAAAAATGAAAAATCCTTAGATTTGAATTATAACCCCACAGGAAGATGCGCCCTCCTAGGGTGAGTTTGAAAATTCCTAGGTCAAGCTTAATTGGTGGAAAGAAAGTATTAAAGTGTGGATCCCTAGTTCTTGACCTCGATAGTTTTTAGGTAAAAACTGGAATCTTCCTCCACAAGAACATGTGGCCTCCTAGAGCAGGTTGGATGGACCCCGTTTTTCAGTTGATATATGGAGGGAAGTGCATGGAATGGGAAGCCCTAGTTTCTAACTTTCGTTAGTAATGACTACATAGTGGCTTCTTTCAGGATGGATCTGATACCATGGTAGAATTTTAATGGTTATATTAGATCTTAAAACCAATTGCATTATTTCATCATAACCATAATCAATATCATCACTGAAAGAAAGACAAATCCAACAAAACAAAATAACACAAATATTTTCCTCTAGAAAACCACAAGGGAAAACCCAAAAACTTCTTTAGTATAACATTCTGTCACCAAGTGCAATGCCAAACCAAGATAAGATAAACACTAAAAGACAAAAGCAACTTCCTCTTCTCACCAGTGAACTTATTATTTTCTCTGATGTGCACTTGATTGAGTGAGTTGTGTATCCAAATGAGAGTTGTTCCCTCTCTATTTATACTCATCATTTTTGTGATCTTTTTCCCTAACTAGGCTGACTTCTTACTCTTACTAGGATGACTTGTCTAGGGAGACTCAAAACAACATTTATATAATATTTGTCTTGGGTATTATTGACCCGAATTACAACGAAGGATTTACATTGATTATTTCAAGACTTTTAAAAGACCAAGTACATCAACAACATCCCTTGAAGGAGGTACAACAATTATACAATAAAAATATCTTCTAAAGTTACATAATCTTCAACACGTTATAGAAAGGAGAAGCGAAAAATAAATTTTGTTGGAAAATATATTCAAAGGAAAATAGATGGTCATTTGAAACTCAAACTTTTAAAATAATTTCTCATTTTTAATAACAATTCCAATAAAACATTCGAGCAATTTAATTCTTTAAATCCTTCATTAGTGAAAAGTGATAAAGGTTGTTGGTTCAAATCTTGGATAACCCATTCTCCATTATGACACTCTTTGTTTAAAACTATGGTTGACTTTACTTAGTTTACCATGTTAAATATTGATTGAACATGGTTGGATTTAATAGACCATGGTTCAATTTGCTTAAGTATTGTTGACTTTAGTTAGTTATTATTGACTTTTGTGAACCATGCTTGAATATGGTTGACTCTAGTTAGGTAAGGTTAACCATGGGTGATGAAGGTTGACTATGTTTACCATGGTTGACTTTAGTGAACCATGTTTGAATTTGGTTAACCATTGTTGACTTAGTTAAACATAGTTGACTTTACCCAAATTGAATATGGTTGACATTCATTGACATTGTTGACTTTTTTATATGTGGTTGACTTTTGTTACCAGTTATTGTCTTTACCATGGTTGAATAAGTTTGACCATAGTTACCATGGTTGAATTTGATTAACTATGGTTGACTTTAATTAGTTTACCTTATTAAATATTATTTGACCACAGTTGGCTTTAATAGACTATGGTTGAATTTTACTGACTTTAGTTAGTCATTGTTGACTTTTGTGAACCATTCTTGAATATAGTTAACATTAGTTAAGTAAGGTCAACCATGGCGAGTTATCATTAACTAGGATTCACCATGGTTAACCATGTTTGACTATGATTGACCCTAAATTGAAAACGGTTCACTATGGTTGACCATATTTAGCTATCATTGACCATTGTTGACAATGGGTAAGAAATGATGGTTGAATAAGTTTGACCATAGTTTACCATGGTTGATTTTAATGGACAATGGTTAAATTTGGTTAACTATGGTTGAATTTTGTTAGTTTACGTGGTTAAATATCGTTTGACCATTGTTGACTTTAATGGGCTATGGTTGAATTTAGTTAACATGATTAAATTTTGTTATTTTATGTGGTTAAATATCATTTGACTATTGTTGACTTTAGTGGGCTATGGTTGAATTTTCTTAACTATGGTTGACTTTAATTAGCCATTATTGACTTTTGTGAACCATGCTTAAATATGGTTGACTTTGTAAAGTTAAGTAATGTTTTCCATGGCCAGTCATCATCAACCATGTTTGACTAGGGTTAACTTTGTTTGACCATGGTTGACCATAATTTGAAAATGGTTTACTATGATTGACCATATTTAACCATCATTGACCATTCTTGATGATGGGTGAGGAGATATGGTTGAATAATTTTGATGCCAAATGAATGAGGAATGATGGTTGAATAATGTTTGACCATGGTTTACCATGGTTTAACATTATTAACTATGGTTGAATTTAATGGACCTTTCCTAAGTTTTGTTAATTATGGTTGACTTTAGTTATTTTAATCAATTAAAAAAATTGTTTAACCATGGTTGATTTTGGTTACTATAGGTGACTTTATTTAGCCATTGTTGAACTCAATAGAGGAAATTTCAACTCAAAATGGGACTTTCAACACTAATTCAAATTCCATGTCATCATGTGTTAGCCAATGAAATTGCTTTAACTTTGAAATGCCATATAGGTCTTAAACAATTTTTTAATATAAATTTGGGGATAGTTATCATAAAAAAACTACTTTTTTTGTTCATATTTTCGACATATCTCCCTGTATTTTTACTCAAATTTTGACCAAGAGAGCTCCTTGGATGCAAAATTAAATTCGTCATCCAACGCGTACCCACTCGGAATACTTTTGACGGACCTTGCTACCCCAAAAACAAGAAATACCTGAAAAAATGTGATGATTCACATTTTTTCAGGTATTTCTTGTTTTTGGGGTAGCAAGGTCCGTCAAAAGTATGCCGAGTGGGTACAAATTGGATGCGGAATTTAATTTTGCATCCAACAAGATCTCTCGATCGAAATTTAAGTAAAATCATAGGGAGATATGTCGAAAATATGAACAAAAAAAGTAGTTTTTTTTCTTTTGTTCCTCTAAAATTAATAAATATTATTTTATTATTTTTATTGAATTTGTTGTATAGTGGTTGATTATGATCGGATTTTGTCCTTGTGGTTCAGTAAACATGCTTGGGGGTTCTAGAGCAAGTAAGACATGGCTACTCTAGGAGTTGGTTGGGAGGAACGACAATTTCAATTCTATTTTCCTGACAGTGTTATCAGGTTCCCTACTTGATTTCTTATAGGTTTTAATATTGATAATTCATAGACTCACTATATATTTGAATTGTAAATACATTTTAAAATTAGGAATTATACTATGTATTTGTTGGATACATTTACCACCATACACACTCTTTTTGGTCAAATTGGCCTAGTTAAACCACTATCCTAAGTATAATTGACATTAATTGACATCAATGGAGCATTAATTGCCATCATCCAGTCACACCCACGCATACCTATAGTCAAGGAGGATAACTTAGCCTTCTCCTACAGTTAAGGAGGCTAACTGGAGCACTCCAGGGGTGATCTGAGTGATATTAATGCACCTAATTGCTAACTGGTGGTTACAATCAGTTCAACCAGTCAGTTAAGGTGCCT
>LPNX011233197.1:173097-216910 GCA_001517045.1 Pseudotsuga menziesii
CTAATGATTATTTATTATTATTTAATGATCTGGAGTCAACAAGGGTGCCTCCACCAACTTTTGATGATCAGTTCAGCTTCAGTTAACCTCATCGGGGTTCATTGAAGTCATGGAGCACTAGCACTTGATGGTTGGATTGATATGACATGTGTTTGATCTCCTTCAGTTGAGATTCAGTCATTTATTGCACTCTGACTTCAATTAGGGTTTGGTGAGTCAATTAGGGTTTTGGTCAAGTGGTTAACTGAGTGTGAATCAATGGTTTAGAGTCAGTTAAGCCAGACTCACTCATTGATTTTGAATTTCCTCCTTAGGTATTCAAATTCCTCATGGATTCAAGCTATTGCTTGACATTGTTATTGTAACCATTCATTGTTTATTAAATATACAGAGAGGAAACCAATTCCAGTTCCGATTAACACCATTTTTGAGTTATTTGTTGATTATTTCTTAATGAGATTGATTATTTGTTCCTAGATCATGTGCAAGAATTAATATGGTATCAGAGCATACGACGGGACCAAGATCTATCTCTCAAAAACAATCTTTTTGACATATTTCTCCATGAAAAGTGAGCAATAGCTCAAAATTCCAGCACTGCACCAGAAGCCAAGGATTACCACTCAATATCCCAAGTAAAGAATTTGTTGATCAAGCTTGCATGATTGACTATCCTGGGTGTGATGAAATCCTAGAATGTTCAGGCTGTCTGACCTTATTTTTCCCTTTCTGTTTTGATTTTCAGGTTTCTACAGGTGAAGCATTCGCTACAGCACATCCAGATGGCCTCCTCAGCAGATCTATTGACTCCATACAATTTCCACTCGTGGAAAAGTTATATGGAGATTCAGTTGCGCTCCAAAGGAATTTTTAGAGTCACCATGGACATTGAAGTTGAGCCTGGATCCACCGTAAAAAAAGTAAGATTCTTGAACAAGAAGAATGAAGCCTTCGGTTTCTTGTGCCTCTCTATTTCCTGAGACCTTCTCTTCCATATTACAGATTTGAATACACCGAAAGAAATATGGGACAAATTGGAATCTCTATACAGAAAGCATGATGACTTGAGGGTTTACCAGCTCGAAAATGAACTCATGTCTCTCCAACCTTCCAATTTCGAGACTCTGAATGATTTCTTTACAAAGTTCAAGCATACTGTTTTACTCTTGAAGCAATGTAGTGTGGAGAAGGAGGATGATCAGATCATCCTTGCCATACTCTCCAAACTCAGGGTTGATTATTCAGTTTTTGTTTCTACATTCTATGCAGGAAAGCTCAGAATCCTTGGATGGAAGATGCCTACACTCAATGCCTTCATTGAGTCCCTAACAAATGAACATGACAAGCTTGTCCAGATGGGGATCATCCGATATTCCCATGATCAATCCCTCCATGTCTCGGGGCCCAAAGATCTGAAGGGTAAAGGAAAGCAACAAAAAAATCAGAAAACTAAATTTGATGCTCCCAAGCCTAGAGTTGAAAACCAACAGCATGATGAATCTTCTGGCTCAAGGAACAACAAAGGAAAAGGGCACAATGGGAAAGAAAAAGTCAAGTGTTCTTACTGCAGGAAGGGTTTTCACCCTGAACATGCCTGCATGAAGAAAAATCTTGATGAAGCAACCTCTCTCCTTGAGAGGAATCACATCAATCTTCCAGAGAGCTTTCGGAGGAGAGATCACCAAGATCGGGAACCACAGCATGAGAAAGGTCATGCCCTCATGGAAAGAACTTCGAAGTCCAAAGCACTGCTGATTGACTCAGGAGCTTCGAATCACATGATGGCTGAAAAAGACTCATTTTCATCCTTGGAGACCGGTAAATCCATCCCCATCCACATGGGAGATGACTCCACCATCATTTCTGAAGGACAAGGTACTGTAGATCTTGAAAATGGTTTTTTCTCTAATTTTTTGTATGTACCGCATCTAGCAGCAAATATCCTTAGTGTCTATCAGATGACACCTACAGGAATGCCTAAGAGAGTCTCTTTCAGCCCAAATGATGTTGAGATAACAAAAATTGCATCTAGGAAACTCATTGCAAAAGGCCTTGCAAATCATCATGCAAAAGCCTATGAGTTCTCTCACTTTGTTGCGAATGCAAAGCCCACTACTCTGCTAACTCATGGAAATGAGGTTAGTAGGATATGGTATGAGAGGTTTGGCCATCTTAATTTCAAATATTTGCAGCAATTACAGAAAAAATCCATGTTTAAAGGCCTCCCGGTCATCAAGGCAACCACGGGAGTCTGCAAGGGTTGTGTGATTGGAAAACACCCAAGGCACAAGTTCGATCGGGGGAAGGCAAATCGAGCTACAAGCATATTGGGGCTGATACATTCTGATATCAATAGTCCTATGCCTACCACATCCATGAATGGATCAAGGTACCTCCTTACTTTTATTGATAATTTTTCAAGGTATACATGGGTTTTCTTTCTCAAAAATAAATCAGAAGTATGTGAAAATTTTTCTGAATTGAAGGCCTTGATCGAAAATGCCTCTGGGCTTAAGATAAAGATATTGAGATATAATAATGGAGGGGAGTATGTCAGCAATGAATTGCTGTACATTTTCTCCCAAAGTGGTATTCAGGTCCAGCATTCAATTCCCTACACTCCCCAGTAGAATGGAGTAGCGAAAAGGAAGAACCGGTCTCTCAAGGAGATGACCACCTGTATGTTGGAGTCAAAGAATCTTGCTGCAAATTTGTGGGCTGAAGTCATGAATGCTGCAGCATACATTCAAAATAGGGTGCCACACTCATCCATGAAATTAAAGACTCCTTTCTAAGCATACTTCGGACATAAGCCGGATGTGTCGAACCTACGGGTGTTTGGGTCCACTGCATGGGCCCGGATTCCGCTTGATAAAAGAAGGGCTTTGCAACCGCAATGAATAGAATGTCTATTTATTGGGTATCCTGATGAATCTAAAGGATTAAAGCTGCTGGATATCAAGACCAAACATATCATCATCGAGATAAGTGTCAATTTCGATGATCCTCTTCAGGAGATAGAACTAGTGAAGGAGAAAACTACTGAATTTCCTTCCTATTCTACTGAATATTTGGATGATGAAATTGGGGGTGATGACCCTGATTTGGATCCTCTGATTTCTGATATCAATGTGCAACAATCATCAGATGCTGAATCAGAACCTGAAGTGCAAAATCATCTTCCTACATGGGCCCAATAGACACTCTCCTCCATAGGAGACAACATTGGAAATCTGGATGATCCAAGGAGAACCTGGTCTGATTTTCAAAGAGCAGGTATTGCACTCTCTTGTTCTGATAATTTGCTATCCAAAACTTGCTATTTAATTATTATTTCAGATCCAAAATCCTACTACCATGCTCGAAATGATCCGATATGGCAAGTTGCCATGGATGAAGAGATGAATTCTCTTCACTAAAACACTACTTGGGAGCTAGTTTCTCTTCCTCCGGGAAGGAAATTGGTTCAATGCAAGTGGGTGTTTTGGACAAAGGTTTCTGCTGATGGAAGCACTTGTAAATATAAACAAGGTGGTGGCAAACGTTTTCTCTCAGATCCAAGGAGTGGACTACCATGAGACCTTTGCACCGGTTGCAAAAATGGACTCCATCCACCTTGTTTTGGCTATTTCAGCATCCAAGCACTGGGAGGTGCATCACATGGATGTTAAGTCATCCTTTTTGCATGGATATATTCATGAGGAGATATACATGAAGCATCCTAATGGCTACATCACTGATCCATCTTTGGTTTGCAAGCTAAAGAAGTCATTATACGGGTTAAAACAAGCCCCAAGAGAGTGGTATTCCAAGATGGATGCCTTCCTTCTGTCACAAAACTTTCAGAGATGTAGATCAGATAGAAATGTGTATTTATAGTAGCATGATGGTAATCTAATTATCATTGTTTTATATGTTGGTGAATTACTGATCACAGGTAGCACAGTTGCCTCCATTTCAGCCATCAAAACTGCTCTCCACAATGCCTTTGAAATGAGTGATTTGGATCTTCTAAAACCATTTTTGGGGCTCGAAATCGAGCAAAATTCTGATGGGATTATGGTTACTCAGTCCAAATACACTTCAAAGCTATTAGTAAATTTTAACATGGCTGAATTTATGCCTACACCATTCCCTTTCCTTTCAAGGATCAGCCTTGAAGAAGGAAAACACACACCTCCCATGGACTGCACTATCTATCGACAGTTGATTGGTAGCTTGCTGTACTTGACACATTCTAGGCATGATATTTGTTATTCCATGAATTCCGTATCAAGATACATGCAGCAGCCTCATGATCTTCATTGGAAGGCAGCCAAGAGGATCCTCTAGTATATTCAGGGAACCAGGACCTACAATATTCACTATGCTGCAGACTCCGAGCTAGAGCTAGTTGGATACACAGATTCCGATTGGGTGGGTGATTCTATTGATCAGAAGTCAACTTCTGGATATGTATTCATGTTTGGTGGTGGCCCCATTTGCTGGTCAAGAAAAAAGCAGGCTTCCATAGCACTATCTTCAGCATAGACCGAGTATCGAGGAGCGGTGAATGCTTGCATCCAAGTAGTTTGGTTGCAAGGCATTCTTTCAGAGTTTGATCTTGGTAGTAATTTGTCCACTGTTCTATTTTGTGACAACCAAAGTGCTATTAAGATATCCACGGATCCAGTTACCAGGCAGAGGACCAAGCATGTAGAGATTCACATGCACTACATCAGGGAGCTAGTGCATGACATGACCATCATTTTGCAATACTGCCCGACTGATGAGTAGATTGTAGACATATTCACCAAGATATTTTCAGAAAAGAAGTTCACTTACCTCCATTCACTATTGGGGGTGATTTCATCAGGGTGATCCAGACTACTTTCAGTGTTCAGCTTGAGGGGGGATTTTTCCCACTAGGTTTTCCCTCTTTTCCTCACTTAGTTTGTTTTGAGCATTGTTTCAGTTTCAACATTGTGCAGGGTGACCTATGGCCTTAGTTTTCAGGGCCCTAGCATTTTTTTTCATCTATTTTTTCTAACTCTTCCTGATTATAGCTTAAGGGGGGGTGTTGGAGACATTTACCACCATACACACTCTTTTTGGTCAAATTGGCCTAGTTAAACCACTATCCTAAGTATATTGACATTAATTGACATCAGTGGGGCATTAATTTCCATCATCCATTCAAACCCACGCCTACCTATAGTCAAGCAGGATAACTTAGCCTTCTCCTACAGTCAAGAAGGCTAACTGGAGCACTCTGGGGGTGATCTGAGTGACATTAATGCACCTAATTGCTAACTGGTGGTTACAATCAGTTCAACCAGTCATTTATAGTCAGTTAAGGCGCCTCCAATCATTAAATATATTATTTAATGAATATTTTAATGATTATTTATTATTATTTAATGAACTGGAGTCAACAAGGTGCCTCCACCAACTTCTGATGGTCAGTTTAGCTTCAGTTAACCTCATCGGGGTTCATTGGAGTCATGGAGCACTAGCACTTGATGATTGGATTTCTATGACATGTGTTTGATCTCCTTCAGTTGAGATTCAGTCATTTATTGCACTCTGACTTCAGTTAGGGTTTGGTGAGTCAATTAGGGTTTTGGTCAAGTGGTTAACTGAGTGTGAACCAATGGTTTAGAGTCAGTTAAGCCAGTCTCACTCACTGATTTCGAATTGGCTCCTTAGGTATTCGAATTCCTTATGGATTCAAGCTATTGCTTGAAATTGTTATTGTAACCATTCATTGTTTATTAGATATACAGAGAGGAAACCAATTTCGGTTCCGATTAACACCATTTCTGAGTTATTTGTTGATTATTTCTTGATGAGATTGATTATTTGTTCCTAGATCATGTGCAAGAATTAATAGTATTCGTTCCTAACCTTTTCCTATTTTCATGTTATGGTTTAGTATAAATTGTTCTTTATTATGGAATGTAAAAATATCACAGATCTTATTATCTTGGTTTGAGAGTCATTATGAAAATATTATATGCATTTCTATGCTAAACTCTGTTTGGGCTTCCATACCTAGATTAAATTGAATTAAATTTTAGAATAACTAAAGGATGTGAACAAAGGTATCATAATCAACCAACCCTGGACTCAAAACAATGAGAGTAATTCCCAATTCATAAATCTGGTTAATATTTTAAAGTATGTCTACATATTTTTCTTTTAAAATATTTAAAATGTATATCATATCTAATTGTTTTCAAACTAATTGTATACCTTAAGAGCTGAGGCTTTTCATACTGAGTTGATCTCTGTTATAGAATTTATTAATTTATAATTGCTTCTAATTAAAACTCCTTTTTGAAGAATACCTATAGTTATGACCATATATCTTTAATGTAGTTAACAACAAATTTAAAAGAATGAATCACAAAGTAAACAAAAAATCGAATAACTCTAATGAGATATAAAAGAATATAAATACTAAACAAAGAGATGGAATACCATCGTATAAAACATTCATAAATTTACAGAGTAGAACCGAAAGGCTTCTTCCCTTAAAAACATCTAGATTGTGAATATCCATATCTACGTGTTAACTCAGCATTAATCCAATATATGACTGTTGTCAGTTAGGTATTCTTACCCATTTGAAACCAAATCTAAAATACCATCATAATCTTGCATAAGCAATTCGATACATGCTAGTTCACAAATCTACACCATAAATACAACGAAAAACAGATCTAGTAAATTCGTAGAGTAATTTTGTTTCAACTCAATATAACAAGCAACCTATGAAATCAAGATTCCATACCCATGATCAGATTGAACTGATCAAACATTTAAAAAGCAATAGAATAAAAAAATCCAAGTGCAACTAGTTATCCCCTTATATATTTAAAATGTTGAAATTGAATTAAAAATCTGTCAATATTATTGTGATTGTAAGCCCATCTATTGGTACCCACCATATAGAACAACAAAAGAAATAATATAATGTACGTCCGAATCGGATGGAAAAAAAAACACTTTAAAACATGAGAGGATGGAAAGCCATTTTATAAGCTAATACATACCCATAAGGATTTAAAACAAGACAATTAAAACTTATCTTCACAGTGGCTATGAAATCCCTATCCACTAGTGGGATGCGAACCCAATAGGTAACCACTGTAACCTTATATTTACTTGAATCTTACGATTTGACTTTTGGTGGATCCATTGGTGAAGACCAGGAATAACAACGTCAGTGGATACATGCAAAGAATCAATTGAGGAGCGTTAGTATGGTTGCTAGTAACAAGGTTAATGACAACATTCTTCCTACTTGAACATAATTAGAGGAGTTTCCTCACCTCTCCAAGGGAAGAAGGGGGCTTGAGAGGAGGTGACCTTGTCACCACTCTCACTGGGCCATGTTTAGCGACCTACACTCACCAGCAACCTTGTTTTAGTGCCTTGTTGAAACTATAAACCTTTTGAAACTATTTGCATACATTTGAATGAATATTTTATAAATTATTGCAGGTAAAAGAATAAACTTACCCTTAATGAACCCATAGAGGGACATGGGTCAGTTCCTCTTGCATTACCCTTCTTTCTTCTCCTCTACCTGCACAAAAAACTAAAAACTATGTGTTAAACTATGTAACTTCCTTTAAAGCCCTCATAAGTCAATTTTTTCTTTTAGAATGCTTCAGAGGAGTCTCTCTCCTTACCTAGTTAAACACTTGGAAAGATGTAAAACCTCTGCAAACACTAAGAAGGCGAATGGTATTACCTTCGTAACCCCATGACAAAAAAAACAGGCCAAGGTTGTAATGGAGGCCACATTTCCTCAAGTCAACTGATAAAAATATCAAAACAAAACTCGGGTATAGACCGAGGAAAATTGTTCTTTAACAGAGCGTAAAAATCCAAGGGCGAGATTGTGCAGTGCAACCATGAATGTCTAGATATTTTTATTCCACAAGAATCACATTATAGACCAAATGGATGCAAATAAACCCATATACAAATTGAAGATGCGATTAAAAACTTTTCAAATCTCTTGGAGGAGATCACGACAAGTGGAGGGCTGAGATCCCTCTCATGCCTCAACACATGAAAATTAAAACTTGTCATTGAATGTGTCTGAATATGCTATCAACTCGCATTCAGGGCTGAATCAAAACCTTAGTTCAAGCATTAAATGTTTATGCGTTGGCATTTCCTTCTACCTCCTTTTAAAATTTTTTGCATGCCAAATATTACAACGTAGCACCCACGATATGTAAGGCCATGGATAGGGTCACAACTATTGTGATTGTGGTCACCATAGTTTATACATATAATTAAACCATAAACCAAAGCATGTGTTAAGTTTTCATAATACATACATAACCCTTAATCAAATATTTTAATATACCCCCTTTCCAACTCGTATTATGAAGGTAGGTATAATAATGAAGAGTAACTAGGACACACCTTAGTTTTTAGGACTATGCCCTAAGAAAACCATACTTTAAAAATAAACCCCAAATGGCTGAACACATCACCTTGGAAAGACTGTGTTAAGGTCATCGTAATTTAGAGGTGATGCCCCAAGTGACTTAACCCGTCAATCAAACATATAACCAATGCAAGTTAAAATTACAAGCGTAAATACATGTGACGACAATGATAAGACATTGTGACCAACAATTACATGTTTTGACAAAATAGTAAATAATAGAGTAAAATAATTTTTTATTTATTTATGGATTTTATAGGTGTGTGACGGAATTTTATCAGAGCATGGTTATAACACTTGGCCTAAAAGAGCTGAACACTAAAACTGATAAAACATAAAACTAACATTATCTTTTTGTGGTTTAACTCTCTTACGAACATGATGAGAAGAATAACCTTGTTTTTTGCGGGAAATTATAGTAGATGTGGGAATATTTGCTGAAGAAGAATCACATCCAAGAAATATTAACCAAGCTGTGGAGCTTGATCATATTGGAATAAATAGAAACGAAAATTAGATAACCGGAAGTTTGTTTCATATAAAATTGTATTTTTTTGTGGTACACCAGGCACATAATGTGCCATCTTACTTTTCTACGAGCTAAATCGTCATTGAGTCATGTGTAGAAAAAACATGAGGAGACGGCGTGTCAATATCCTTTCCCAATCAAATTTATCTATCCAGGATGGCATGTCAATAGCGCTTCTCCCACGTTTTCCAATGTCCTCATAGAAGCAATGCCCCATGTCTAGCTACTACAGATAAACAAAAAGATGCTCCTTTGGCTTAAATCTTGTAAACAATCAAGAAGGTAACATAAGGTATGGAGAAATATGGGTAAACCTAAATTCAAGTAGGAATGATAAGCCATCTGAATGACAACAAATAGTAAAGGAATTAAGGACAAAACTAAAACGAGTTAAAGAAGATAATGAATGTGTCATGAAAGCACATGAAGAGTCAAATAACATTCTTCTATCTAAACTACACAATAATGAAAAAGAGAAAAATAAGGAACCAGAAGTTAACATGGAAAAACATACACCTTACAAACGTAAGGGAAGGAAACTAGAGTTTTCCAAACATGATACCAACTCTTCAAGCGAAGAATCAACTAAACATACAAATGAAAAACATAAATATTCTAGTGAAAGTAGTGATAGTCACACCAAATGAAAACAAAATACAAACAGTATGAAGAAATTTCAGGTGAATTCAAAAAGATTAAACCTCCTATGTTTAAGGGAGAGATCGGGAAGGAGAAGAAGCAAAAGTTTGGTTATATGGAATGAGTAAGTATTTCCAAATTTATAACTATTTCGATGAATAAAAAACAAAAATGGCCATCTATAACTTAACAGGAAAATCAAATATCTGGTGGCAAGACATAAAGAAATTAAAAGGAATAAAAGAACTTTGTGTAGCATGGAAAACCTTCAAGAAACATTTTAAACGAAAGTATCTCTCATAACAGTATTATGAAGAAAAAACTAAATAATTTTACGAAATAAGATTAGGTGCTATGACCATGAAGGAACTCTGCAATAAATTACCCATTTCTATAGTGATTGATCCAGGTGCGATTTTAAGTTCGGTATCACCTAGAATTATAGACTTATATAAATTACAGCAAGATAAGTTTAAAGAATCTTGGCTGGTACAACCACGGGTACAACTTGCTACATGCACAAAACAGAAAGTCACTAATTACGTGAAAAACTATGAATTTATTATGAATGAATTTAAGGCATGTGATAACGTACCTTGCCATAATGTTTCTTTCCTGTATCCTCTTTGGTTACCTCTTTCAATATTTGAAGGCCCACTTGGATAACTTATTTCCCTCGTCCATCCTTTCCATGCATCCACAAACAAAACCATTTGATTTGGTTAGTCTTAGTCATCTTCATGCCTTCTAATTACATGTTGAGCCCAAATAGGCCCGAGTGTTTTCAATTCGGCTCTAATACCATATGTAACATACCCCAAATCGATAAACAGTTCCATTAAAGTAAACGACAACTTATACCTTCGATACAACTACCCTTACGACTTTTTAGTGGTAAAGACTAAGTCATATTGTAAATCAATCACCTGGAGGGTGTTGGTCATTAATATGAGACTTGCTACCTATGAAATAACATAAGTGAATCGTAATAAAGTTAGCCCTTACACTCCTTCCTAAAATCCGTATTTACGTACTGATTAAAATATAGTTAAAAACCTTAACTAATATAATATATTATAACCTCAAATAAACAATCTTCCTTTGGGTTTAAAACATTCATAAGGAATCATTTGTCATTCCACACCATATTTTTCATTAGAACGTAAGTTAAATACATCAAGAATACAAATATAAGATACATCAAGAGCACATAAGATAAAATACATCAAGAATACAAAGATAAGATACAAGAAGAGCGCATAAGATCAAATACATCAAGAGCACATATGAGCGAGACCAATGTACGTGGTTCACCCCAAAATTGGGGTTACGTCCACCAACTTAGTTACCTTATTTATTTACTAAATAGACATTTGAATGTATACAACCCACATCATATATGATGTGTCATCCCTTTCTCTTTCTTCACAGTGTCGCATATAATTAAAGAGAATCTTTACAGTATCAACCTGAAACCCATGTAACCCTAAAGGTATCTTTAGGAAAATCTATGAGTAAGCATGGCCTCACCTTTTAACAACCATCATTGATAACATGGAAACATAACCTTTAATAAGCTCAAGGATTTTGAATTTTGTTTATTGGAATGGAAAGAGAATTAGCTCACGTAGTGAAAACATTCCATTTTTATCCAAGTATAGATATGTGTTGGTTTCCTTTAGTAACCCACTCCTTCGTCCTATTGAGGTACCCTTAAATAAGTTTTAATATAATCTTTAACATAGTATTTCCTAAAAGATATATATATCCATTACTATCAATAACAAATCTTTGCGCATAGTCATATTACAATAGCCTTTAAACATTACGAATTTCGCTCCCAAGGCAAGAGTTTGCTCTCCTTTCTTACCACACTTAAATAATTTATTATTTAATTGTAACATAAAATCATACCAAACGAGCAGGAAGGGAATGCCATATTTTTCAAGAGGTTATTCCAATGCTATGCACTCTAATCATTGTAGACAATAAATAATGCTATCTCCAAATGTATACCAGGCCATAACTCGCAGCATTGAAAAACATGAAAAACACAGTCCAGACAAAAACCACATTCATAAAATTTCCACGCAAGAATCGTGGACAGAAATCCAATCTATACTATTAAGGAAATGATATGGAGTTATTGGATCTATGTTCATAATGGCACATACAATTTAGGGAACAATTCCATGCAGACCATGAATTCGACATCATATCCTATGCACACAGTTTAGGGAACAATTCCCTCACACATAATAAATCATAATAATGCATACAATAACTCAAAATATGCCCAATGTAGCTCTGAAATTGTGTGCAGCATTCATATCTATAATGTATATAGTCAAGGGTTGTGCACCTCAATCCGATCTATAATGTTAATTGGATCTATGTTCATAACAATGCATTTAATTTAGGGAACAATTCTCTCCCACAATTATCACCGAAAATGGGAACATTGGGGAATTTAGATGGGTGTATTTCAACACAGATGAAAAGATTCTATTATACACGATTTTAATAACTTATAAGACAATAAAACAAACACAGTATTCCAGATTCATACCAGGCCAAACCGGCAGCATTGGAAGGCATGCAAAAACACAGTCTAGATAAAGTTGTAGGCATAAGGTAGCTCTAACATGCATAATCTAGGTTCCATAATGTCGCATGCATCGATTTTCAATGCATGCAATATATATGACACCATATTCTATGCAGACAAAAAGGAAATGATTCTGGATTTAAGAATGTATACCACCAATGCAATGACCTTTGGAAATTGGCTGCAATACGAAAAAACTCTATGATCCATATACTATGGAACTGAAGATCCTTCAACACACCAGAAAAAAGGAAACATAAGCAAGAGCTGATCCTACATTAGCGAGATCGCAAGAGGGAGATTCGTAGCAAAATGCATCCAGGAGTTTATTGTATATCAAGGAATTTCAGGAGCAACGTAGTCCAGATCTACTTAAAGAATTTGAATGTCACTCACTTAGAAGCGTACTTGAGATCAACCATAGAACTCCAGCGTTAATTTCTAGGAGTGGTTTAACAAAACTATATCATAGTTCAATTAGCAGTGTATTCCAAATCTATTTAAGAAATGGAATGTTATTCACATAGAACATAATTCCATGTTAAAACAGAACTCAAACGTTAATTACTAAGATCATAGATCTGAAAGAAATATGGAGAAGAACTACAATCACGCTTATACTTCGACAATCCTCCGTGGGAACCAATACATTGTTCCATATCCTAACGCGATATCCATGGAAGCCGCCTCATTATTCCATAGCCTCCAGTGATCTTCAATCGGAACTTTCCCCAATCTCAGATTCGGGATGGATTCTCTCGATAGATCCGAACACAGAGACTTTGAACAAAACAAATGCAATCATACTTGACTGATCCCATCTCTAGACAAAGTTTGCACAGATGTTAAAGTATAGCAGCATGATCCACATCTGATTCCATTCCCGAAAACAAACCAGCAGGTTGAAGGCAACCCAATTTAATGGATATTGAAGCGCTCCCTTGGGTTATTGCCCATCCCTCTTTTAAAGGAGATCATCACAATTAAAAGGAAACATCCAAGCCAAAAGAAGAGACACATGGTGCTACTCTACTTACCATGTGGTAGCGACCTCCTAAAATTGTTGAAGGATGTAACTATCCTTGTTAGGATTCCTTAATGAAGAGGTAACTCACTTAATTGCTGGAGCCTCCTAAGCGTATTTTATGACTTTCTTTAAAACATATATACATGTATAGGTTATATGGAATATAATTGTTACCAAAGTTTTCATCCAATTCCTATATATATTTATATATGTAATAGATAATCCTTTATCCCTTTGATTCTAATTCATACATACATACATACATACATACATACATACATACATACATATATATATATATATATATGTATGTATGTATGTATGTATGTATGTATGTATGTATGTANCCTTCTGCTACATCATCAAAAAATGTAAAGAACCCAGGTGTTAACATTCCATTTGAAACAGTCGATTTAGAGGCTCGACATAGTTCGAGGAGGGTTCCATTCCTTTAAAACATTATGTGAACACCATTCAGGTTATCAGAGGCGCATGGTCCATGTTTTAGAACCGTCAAATGATGAAGAGAGATCAATCTATGGTGATAGACTCTCCTGGAGGTTAAAGTTCATGACAGCAAGGACGATAGAGACAGGTGTCATAACCCAACAATCTGGGATCACATGGAAGAAGAGCAATGATAGATCGTAGTTTTGGCCCAATACGCATAAGAATGGTCGAAGTTTGGCTTTAGTTGAGTTCGTTAAAGTGGGAAAACATATGGAAGGCCGAGATCATGACAAAGCCCGATCAATGGCCCGAAATAGTTTCACTGAGCAAACATGCTCGATGGAAGAAGCTTTTACAAATCACGAAATGGTTAAAAGCTAGAAAAGTTCGATAGCGAAGATGAAATCAGAAGCAGATCTACGGTCCCAACCAATTTTGCAAATCAGATTTGTGAAGATAAAATCATGATTTCAAATCACAAAAAGGGGTACCGGCCATGAACATCGACGGTCACAAAAAAGAAGGGAATGGATCTATGGTCAAGGTAATTTTCACAATCCGAACCATCACGGACAGTGTCATGAGCCCGGTTTGCGAAGAGGTGGTAGGACCCACTCGGATCGACGGTTGCATGAAGGGGGCGATACCTATAGATGGATAAGAACATGTCATGATCCAAATATGCCCATTGTATCAATAAAGGTGAAAGTGGCAGCCGAGGTAAAGAAACAAGGATGGTTGATCTGAAAGGTTCCCCCCCAAATCAAAGGTCTAAGGAGGTTTCCATGCTGCAGGTATCAAATTAAGTGCAGAGACGACAGAGGAAGGGACGTTCATATGTGTAATCCACCTCTTGGCGAATGGATTGATACCCCAAATGTCATATTTGATAAACATGAGGCAAAGGTCCTGTCCAATAACGGTAACTTCCCCGACTACACGATTCTGACACATGGTTCACGTGGGGAAAAAGCAGTGGAGAAACAGGGAGTGCAGGTTTTGAAATGATGAATCAAACATCTACACAAAGTTAAGAAAATCCATGAACTGAATCCACTCAACGCCACTGTCACAATGAATGAAAGGTCAAATCCATAGTCCTTGAAACCAGCTTGGCAGCCACAAGGAAATTGCTTATAATCTTATCCATATCAGGTAATAAAATTGAACATTAGAAGGAAAGATCCCCACCCTGGCGTAACACATGTTATTGTCACATCCACTGGTATTCAAGATTATGGCCATCTCCAAGTCATCTCAGCTTGCCCTACATAGCTCCACCTTCTAAATTTGTCGAGGTATGGAAATGTAGATGTGGTGAGAGGTAAAGGTTGGACCCTGAGAAGTGTTGAGTCCTTTCGCAGACAGCCATGGTTGTGCGGTTTGAGAAGTTAGTTTTACAATGGGTATTGATGGTTGACGAACATGAAATTGTGTTTCTTTGTCATCCTGGTTATCTGCACTAGGAAATAGTCAACCATCAGGGCACAGATGTTAAACACCTAAGGAGGTTCAACTATTTCCACACATCCTTACCCTCAGACAAGTAGTGCATGGGTTTTTTCTTTCCGAGGACATTTTTTCGACAGCTCCAGTGGCAGTCACGACCTCCGAAGTCCCAATGCACAATGGAGGCATAGTTGTTGGAGTGAAGGCTCAATCTGGGATCATGGAGATCTAAAGCCTTCATCACTGTTGTTATGATATCCACTTAACGACCTTGCCACGTATGAGGAGGAGGTCAAACACACACCCAGCGACGTTACTATGATAAAAACCTCCTTATAGGGAGGAGAGAGCAGTACAAGGATGATAAGTCTCTTAAGATGTTTATCATCATCAAGTGCATGGCCACCCGTTTCCCGATTCTTTCCTATAGCCGTGTTACCAGATGAAGGAAGGGCTGGGAAAATATTAGGCACCAGGGCATGGATCTTCTTGTCAATATTTGAGCAACGCGGTCTGAAAGAAGCAGGCTAGTCAGAGGAAGCAAAAAATCATGTCTGAAATGGCCTGATTTGGCAACTGAGCATCAGTAGGAAATGTAAGGATCATTTCCACATACCAGAATAAAGAAAACTCTGCATTGTTAGTCCACGCACTACAGCTCCACAATTTTTGTTTATATTTGTAAAACGTGGCAAAATTTCCACTCTCTATACTATTAATGCATGATTGTGACTGGAAACAGTTTCTTAGGTTTGTTTCGAAGAATAATCTCAGCATTGAAGTATTATAAATGAAATCCTGATAGGGCCCGGAAAAAGAGCTAGCTGGAGGGTTGGGAAAAAGTTCAAGTGCTAAGCTTCTCTATTGTAAAATAAGATTTGGTACCTATGTTATGAATAAAATTGCAGAGGAAGAGTTGTTTCTTAATATGGAGATTCATGTGTTGTTTCTTCTTTCAATATGTATTTTCTTTACATGAAATGTGCATTCTGTCTTCATTCCAGTTCGTTGATTTCTTTCATGTCTATAACTGAGTGTATAATATTTAGGAATTCATACATGCTATGCTCCGCCTGTTGTTTCAGAAATTTATCAATTTTTCTTCTAAAGTCGCGTGGAATTCATCTTGCTGGTGCTCCACATGATGGGTTGTTTTCTCTCGTCCCCTAACCACCTGCTAAATATCTCCTGATTCCGATATCGATGGTTATCTTGCCTTTGTTTGCCACCCCACACCATTATTTTCATCATGTAAATGTTCCCTACTCGGGTTTTTGACTCCATTACCAATGGTCCCTTTCCCTGATAATCCCACATGCATCTCACATTAATATACTTTGTCCCATTTCAAGAGTCTGGCCTCTTGACCATCCTTGATCGAATATCTTATGCAGAGTAAATCTGAAGACAGGCAAGAGATCCCTCTCTAACTGCACAAGGTCGGAGGCGCAATCTAAAGTGGTTCTGTTGTTACCCGGGAGCAGGCCTTCCTTCAGCCTTTGAGATCAATCTCGGTGCTAACAAACTAGCGTCATTACTCGGGACGAAATTGAAGATCCTCCCTGGGAAAAACGACATGGTCACTACATCTAGTTGTTGATGGTGAACAATGATCAGACATCAAGAAGGTTGAGCACTTTTCACCTAGTGACTCCACTCTTGAAGGGTTCAGACTTCAACGACTCCGCTGGTGGTACGACCCAGAAATCAAATGGTCAGAAAAAGATGGTCAGACTCCATCCAAAAAATGAACCCCTTGTAAGGATTGAGAATGAATGGTGAAAGGCTAGATGCTCGAGTATACGTTTCTTCCAAGAAGCTTTGCCTTATCTTGTAGGTTTGTTCTTATCCCTCCCTAGATTCATCAAAATAGAATTATATGGCTCATTTCATTCTAAACAGAGCTATGAATACATTCCTGTTTATCCTTCTTTACGAACCAAAAGTGTTGTGTCGCCTTGTACATATGGTTTCGACCTAGATTTTTCTCCAGAGGCCCATGAGGTCAAAGGTTGCCCCTGTGAAATTCATGAAACCTCAGACGATAGTGTAGCTATTGCGCCTAACCTAGTCTCTCCCACTTCTCCAAGCTAGTACAAGTAGCTACAACTACCTCCCATCCTCCATTATTTTCCCGCGAAACATTACAAATACCTCTCGAAATTTGACGGAGATCCCAAAGGCTTCACTGCTGAGAAACATTTACAAACCTTTGATAATTTCTCTGACCTTTTTTAGATAGAACATGATGACGTCTACATGAGGGCTTTCGCCCAATCCTTGCAAGGAGATGCTAAAGAATGGTTCAAGCACTTGCAGCCTAAGTCCATCAATACTTGGGAAGAGTTTTCTTGCACATTCTTAAAGTTTTGGGGTAGGAGAAGGCCACTGGATCAAACACTTTCAGAATTTTATTCCCTGTAGAGACATGAGGGTGAGACCTTATCTAGTTTTAACAGAAAATTCACAAGATTTTATTATAACATGCCTAAGGAGGTCCAACCTCTTGAGAACGCTGCTAAAATTTATTATGCAGCCACCTTTCCTACTGAGCTATCCCTTCTTCTTTTGGAAAGAAAATCAACCACTCTGCAGCATATGTTTATTGATTGTTTGGAAGTTGAGGAAAACCTTAAGATGCCAAAAATATTATCAAGCCAGGGCAGCGGTGGTGAAATAAAAGATACATCAAAGTTGGTTGGGCCCTACAAGCATAATGGGAGAGTCCTGGTCCTGCTAAAGCCCTCTCTTGGTATACAGAAATATGACTGGCCCGATACAGGAACATGTGGTCCTGCATGCCTATTCTCTGAAGATTGCGACTTGTACCGCCCCAGGTCTATACAAGATAATTTTAAGAAGGAATTCGGTGCACCTGTGTATGATGAATATGAGGAAGAATACCTATGGGATGTACCTGAGAAGCTGGCCATTGAACCAGGACGTGATAATGGAGAGGACCAAGGTGCTATGCGAAGTTGGGAGGTTAAAGCAGAAAAGGGTGATAAGGGCATTGAAGGTGATAACCTACCCTTATGTTATGCCTCTTTTGAATTAATACGACACATGATTAGAGTCTCTAAGTAAAAACAGAAAGAAGGGGAGATGGTGCAATCCAGGAACCTGTATGTAAGTGGAGATGATATAAAGAAACTACCATTCAATCCCTCTCCAGCTACCGATATGCTGAGGGTTTGTGATCAGGTGTCGGGCCATGGAGAAGGATGCAGCAGCCTTCAAATAAATACATTTTTTGATGTTTTTCCTTCAGGAGTACCACCCCACACAGGAGGAATATGCCAACTCGGTTCCGCTGGAGAAGCAGAGGACCTCCATCTTGAGGCACATCAAGCTCTCGTTGCAGAAATTTCGAGCGAAAAAGAGGATGTTCCATTGAAGAAAGATTCTATGTGCCCTCTTCTACAATCTTCTGGGTATCAGCTGGACAAATCACTAAAATAATAGAGTTCCGGATGGCTTTCCCACGAGCAAAAGACAGAGTATGTTGGAGGTTGTCGTGTTTTCTATGACCCCATAGCAGGGTACATGGAAGGGATGGGTAAGGATGATGACTGGTCACATTACTGCTTTAGAGAGCAGTCTATTTGTCATTACCCTCTCCCATTATCAATTTCATTTCTGTCCATCAAGCATGAAAAAAGACGAAAAATATTGGGTAAGTTGCTTGATTGGATTCATTAGAAATATGATTTCACTTAATTGGGCTTGTGCACTAAATTATGTAGACTAGGTAGGAACAAATAAGCTCAGCAATCATTGAGCATTTCCTTCATTGCTAGTTTTGTTCATTTTCATTTTCAATTACAAGCACAGGTTTTGCAGTCAAGAACATTGTTTGCGGGAGTGGCATGAATTCACTGAAGCAGTAGCTCAGAGCAGAATGGAGATTTCAAAGAAAGATTGAAGATATCCCAATGGATTTGGCACTTGGTTTATGGGGGCTCTTTGCTACCTCACTGGGAGAATAGCATCCCTCATGGATCTAGTTTTTAACACTCCATTTGAAACAGTCGATTTAGAGGCTCGACAGAGTTCGAGGAGGGTTCCATTCCTTTAAAATATTATGTGAACACCTTTTAGGTTATCAGAGGCCCATGGTCCACATTTTAGAACCATCAGACGATGAAGTGAGATCAATCTATGGTGATAGACTCTCCCAGAGGTTAAAGCTCACGACAGTAGGGACAATAGAGACAGGCATCATAACCCAGCGATCTGGGATGACAAGGAAGAAGAGCAACGATAGATCATAGTTTTGGCCCAAGACGCATAAGAACGGTTAAAGTTTGGCTTTAGCTGAGTCTGTTAAAGTGGGAAAACATATGGAAGGCTAAGATCAATACAAATCCCCATCAATGGCCCGAAACAATTTCACTGAGCAAACATGCTCGATGGAAGGAGCTTTTCCAAATCGCGAAATGGTTAAAAGCCAGAAAAATTCAACGGTGGAGATGAAATCAGAAGCAGATCTACGGTCCCAACCGATTTCACAAATCAGACTTGTGCAGATAAAGTCACGATTTCAAATCGTGAAAAGGGGTACCGACCATGAACATTGACGGTTATGACAAAGAAGGGAATGGATCTACGGTGAGGGTTCTTTTCGCAATCCGACCCAGCACGGACAATGTCATGAGCCCCATTTGTGAAGAGGTCGTAGGACCCACTTGGATCGACGGTTGCATGAAGGGGTCAATCTCAATAGATGGATAAGAACACATCATGATCCAAAGATGCTCATTGTATCAAGAAAGGTGAAAGTGGTGGCCGAGGTAAAGAAACAGGGATGGTGGATGTGAAAGGTTCCCCCCCAAATCAGAGGGCTAAGGAGGTTTCCGTGCTACAGCGATCACATCCAGTGTGGAGACGACAGGGAAAGGGATGTTCATACACGTAATCCACCTCTTGGTGGATGGATTGATACCCCCAAACGTCATCTTTGATAAACCTAAGGCGAAGGTCTCGTCCAATAATGCTAACTTCCCTGACTCCACGGGTATGGCACGTGGTTCACGTGGGAAAAAAGTAGTGGGGAAACAAGGAGTGCAGGTTTTGAAATGCTGAATCAAAGGTCTACGCAAAGTTAAGAAAATCCATGAACTGAATCTGCTCAGTGCCATCATCACAAAGAATGAAAGGTCAAATCCATAGTCCTTGAAACCAGCTTGGCAGCCACAAGGGAATTACTTAGAATCTTATCCATATTAGATAATATAATTGAACATTAGAAGGAAAGATCCCCACCCTTGCGTCACACATGTTATTGTCACGTCAACTGGTATTCAAGATTATGGCCATCTCCAAGCCATCTTGGCTTTCCCTACATAGCTCCACCTTCTGAGGTTGTCGAGGTATGGAAATGTACAGGTGGTGAGAGGTAAAGGTTGGACCCTGAGAAGTGCTGAGTCCCTTCACAGACAACCATGGCTATGTGGTTTGAGAAGTTAGTTCGACAAGGGGTATTGATGGTTGGCAAACATGAAATTGTGTTTCTTTGTTGTCCTGGTTATCTGCACTAGGAAATCGTCAACCATCGGGGCACAGATGTTAAACACCTAAGGAGGTTCAACTGTTTCCACACATCCTTACCCTCAGATGCATGGTGCATGGGTTTTTTCTTCCCGAGGACATTTCTCCGATGCCTCTAGTGGTCGTCACGACCTTTGAAGTCCCAACGCACAATGGAGGCAGAGTTGTTGGAGTGAAGGCTCAGTCTGGGACCATGGAGGTCCGAAGCCTTCATCACCGCCCTTATGATCTCCACTTAACGACCTTGCCACGGACAAGGAGGAGGTCAAACACACACCCAGCTATGTGTCCTGTGATAAAACCATCCTTGTAGGGAGGAAAGAGTAGTACAAGGATGATAAGTCTCTTAAGATGTTTATCATCATCAAGTGCATGGCCACCCATTTCCCGGTTCCCTCCTATAGCCGTGTTAACAGACAAAGGAAGGGCTGGGAAAATATTAGGCACCAAGGTGCAGACCTTCTTGTCATCCTTTGAGTGACGTGGTCTAAAAGAAGTAGGCCAGTCAGATGAGGTAGAAACGCATGTCTAAAATGGCCTAAGTTGGCAACTGACCATCAATAGGTAGCGTAAGGATCGTTTCCACATACCAGGATAAAGAAAACTCTGCGCTGTTAGTCCACGTGCTACAGCTCCATAATGTTTGTTTATATTTGTAAAACGTGGAAATAGTTCCACTTTCTATACTGTTAATGCATGATTGTGACTAGAAACAGTTTCTTAGGTTTGTTTTAGAGAATAATCTCAGCACTAAAGTATTATAAATGCAATCTCAATAGGGGGAAAAAGAACTAGCTGGAGGGTTGGGAAACTTTCAAAGGCTGAGGTTCTCTATTGTAAAATAAGATATGGTGACTGTGTTATGAATAAAATTGCAGCGGAAGAGTTGTTTCTTAAGACAGAGATTCATGTGTCGTTGCTTCTTTCAATATGTATTTTATTTACGTGAAATGTGCATCCTGCCTTCATTCCAATTCATTGATTTCTTTCATGTCTGTAACTGAGTGTATAACATTTAGAAATTCATACATGCTATTCTCCACCTGTTGTTTCAGACATTTATCAAGTTTTCTTCTAAAGTCGTGTGGAATTCATCTTACTGGTGCTCTGCGCAATGGGTTGTTCTCTCTCATCCCCTAACCACCCACTAAATATATCCTAATTGCAAGAACGACGACTATCTTGCCTCTGTTTTCAACCCCACGCCATTCTTTTCCTCATGCAAATGTTCCCTACTCAGTTTTTTGACTCCATTGCCAATGGTCCCTTGCCTTGATAATCCCACCCACATCTCACATTAATATACTTTTTCCCATTTCAGGAGTCTAGCCTCTTGACCATCCTTGATCGAATATCTTACGTGGAGTAAATATGAAGACAAGTGAGAGATCCCTCTTTGACTGCGCAAGGCTGGAGGCGCAGTATAAAGCGGTTCTGCTGTTACCCAGGAGCAGGCCTTCCTTCATCCTTCGGGCTCAATCCTGGTGCTAACAAATTGGCGACATTGTCGGGGACGAAATTGAAGATCCTCCCTGGGAAAAACTACATGGCATTAGATCTAGTTGTTGATGGTGAACAATGATCAGACATCAAGAATGTTGAGCACTTTTCACCTGGTGACTCCACTCTTGAAGGGTTCAGACTTCAACGACTCCACTGGTGGTACGACCTAGAAATCGAATGGTCAGAAAAAGATGGGAAAGTTCTGTCCAAAAAATGAAACCCTTGTAAGGCTCGAGAATGCATGGTGAAAGGCTAAGATGCTCAAGTCTACGTTTTTTCCAAGAAGCTTTGTCTTATCTTGTAGGTTTGTTCTTATCCCTCCCTAGATTCATCAAAATAGCCTTCTATGGCTCATTTCATTCTGAACAGAGCTATGAATACATTCATGTTTATCCTTCTTTATGAACCAAAAGCATTGTGTTGTCTTGTACATGTGGTTTCGACCTATATTTTTCTCCAGAGGCCCATGACGTCAAAGGTCACCCCTATGAAATTCATGAAACCTCGGATGATAGCGTAGCTATTGTGCCTAACATGGTCTCTCCCATTTCTCCAAGCCGATACAAGCTGATACAACTACCTCCCATCCTCCATGATTTTCCCATGAAACATTACAAATACCTCCCAAAATTTGATGGAGAAACCAAAGGCGTCACCACTGAGAAACATTTACAAACCTTTAAGCATTTCTCTGACCTTTCTGAGATAGAACATGATGATGTCTACATGAGGGATTTAGCCTAGTCCTTGCAAGGAGATGCTAAAGAATGGTTCAAGCACTTGCATACTAAGTCCATCAATACTTGGCAAGATTTTTCTTGCACATTTTTAAAGTTTTGGGGTAGGAGAAGGCCACTAGATCAAACAATTTCATAATTTTATTCCCTAAAGAGACATGAGGGTGAGACCTTATCTAGTTTTAACAGAAAATTCGCAATATTTTATTATAACATGCCTAAGGAGGTCCAAACTCTTGAGAACACTGCTAAAATATATTATGCAACCACCTTTTCTTCTGAGCTATCCCTGCTTCTTTTGGAAAGAAAATCAACCACTCTGCAGCATATGTTTACTGATTGTTTGGAGGTCGAGGAAAACCTTAAGATGTCAAAAAGCTTATCAAACCAGGGCAGCGGTGTTGAAATAAAAGATACATCAAAATTGGTTGGGACCTACAAGTAGAATGGGAGAGTCCCAGTCCCACTAAATCCCTCTCCTAGTATACAGAAAGATCACCGGCCCGATACAGGAATGTGTGGTCTAGTAGGCCTGTTCTCTGAATATTGTGACTTGCATCGTCCTGATTTCGTACAAGATGATTTTAAGAAGGAATTTGGTGTGCCTATGTACGATGAGTATGAGGAAGAATACCTGTGGGCTGTACCTGAGAAACTGGCCATTGAACCATGACCTACTGATGGAGAGGACCAAGGTGCTATGCAAAGTCAAGAGGTTAAAGCATAAAAGGGTGATAAGGGCACTAAAGTTGATAACGTACCCTTGTGTTATGCCTCTTTTGAATTAATACAACACATGATTAGACCCTCTAAGGAAAAAACAAAAAGAAGGGGAGATGGTGTAGTCCAAGAACATGTATGTAAGTGGAGATGATATAAAGAAACTGCGATGCAATCCTTCTCGAGCTACCGATACATCGAGGGTTTGTGATGAGGTGTCAGGCCACGGAGAAGGATGCAGCAGCCCTCAAATAAATATGTTTTTTGATGTTCCTCCTTCAGGAGTACCACCTCACATAGGATGAATATGCCTACTCGGTTTCGTTGGAGAAGCGGAGTACCTCCCTCTTGAGGCACATCAACCTCTCGTTGCAGAAATTTTGGGTGAAAAAGGGGATGTTCCATTGAAGAAAGATTTTGTGGGCCCTCTTCTACAATATTCTAGTTATCAGCCGGACAAATCACTAGAAGAAAAGAGTTCCAGATGGCTTTCCCACGAGCAAAACATAGAGGACATTGGATTTTGCCGTGTTTTCTATGACCCCATAGTAGGGCACATGGAAGGGCTGGGTAAGGATGATGACTGGTCACATTACTGCTTTAGAGAGCAGTCTATTTGTCATTACACTCTCCCATTATCAATTTCATTTTTGTCCATCAAGCATGAAAAAAGAACAAAAATATTGGGCAAGTTTCTTGATTGGCTTCATTGGAAATATGATTTCACTTAATTGGGCTTGTGCACTAAATTAGGTAGAGTAGGTAGGAACAAATAAGCTCAGTAATCATTCAGCATTTCTTTCATTGCTAGTTTTGTTCATTTTCATTTTCAATTGCAAGCACAGGTTTTGTAGTTAAGAACGTCGTTTAAGGGAGTGGCATGAATTCGCTGAAGTAGTAGCTCAGAGCAGAATGGAGATTTCAAAGAAAGATTAAAAACAGCCCAATGGATTTGGCACTTGTTCTATGGGGGTTCTTTGCTACCTCACTAGGAGGATAGCATCCCTCATGGAGCCAACTATTAAAAATCAATTTGAAACAGTTGATTTAGAGGCTTGACAGAGTTCAGGGAGTGTTGCATTCCTTTAAAACATTATGTGAACACCATTCAGGTTATCAGAGGTGCATGGTCCACATTTTAGAACCGTTAGACAATGAAGAGAGATCAATCTATGGTGATAGACTCTCTTGGAGGTTAAAGATCACGAAAGCAGGGATGATAGAGACAAGCATCATAACCCACCCATCCGGGATCACAAGGAAGAAGAGAAATGATAGATTATAATTTTGGCCCAAGACACATAAGAACGATCGAAGTTTGGATTTAGCTGAGTCTGATAAAGCGGGAAATCATATGGAAGGCCAAGATTAGGACAAAGCCCCATCAACAAACCGAAATTGTTTCACTGAGCAAACATGCTTGATGGAAAGAGCTTTTCCAAATCATGAAACCGTTAAAAGCCAGAAAAGATCGACGGCGGAGATGAAATCAGAAGCAGATCTATGGTCCCAGCCGATTTCACAAATTAGACTTGTGCAAATAAAGTCACAATTTCAAATCATGAAAAGGGGTACTGACCATGTACATCGACGGTCACAATAAAGAAGGGAATGGATCTACGGTCAAGGTTCTTTTCACAATCCAAACCATAATGTACAATGTCATGAGCCCGGTTCGTGAAGAGGTGGTAGGACCCACTCGGATCGACGGTTGCATGAAGGGGTTGATCCTGATAGACGGATAAGAACACATGATGATCCAAATATGCCCATTATATCAAGAAAGGTGAAAGTGGTGGCTGAGGTAAAGAAACGGGGATGGTGGAGGTGAAAGGTTCCCCCCCAAATCGGAGGGCTAAGGAGGTTTCCATGCTGCAGATATCACATCTAGTGTAGAGACGACAGGGGAAGGGATGTTGATACATGAAATCCACCTCTTGGTGGAAAAATTGATAGCCCCAAACACTGTCTTTGATAAACCTAAGGCGAAGGTCCCATCTAATAATGCTAACTTCCCCAACTCCATGGGTCTGGCACGTGGTTCACATGGGAAAAACGAAGTGGGGAAATAGGGAGTGCAGGTTTTGAAATGACAAATCAAACATCTATGTAAAGTTAAGAAAATCCACAAACTGAATCTTCTCAACGCCATCGTCGCAGTGAATGGAAGGTCAAATCCATAGTCCTTGAAACCATCTTGGTAGCCACGAGGGAATTGCGTAGAATATTATCCATATCAGATAATATAATTGAACATTAGAAGGAAATATCCCCACCCTGACGTCACACATGTTATTGTCACGTCGACTGGTATTCAAGATTATGGCCATCTATAGGCCATCTCGTCTTTCCCTACATAGCTCCACCTTCTAAGGTTTTCGAGGTATGGAAATGTATAGGTGGTGATAGGTAAAGGTTGGACCCCAAGAAGTGTTGAGTCCCTTCACAGACAACCATGGTTGTGTGGTTTGAGAAGTTAGTTCGACCAGGGGTATTGATGGTTGGCAAACATGAAATTGTGTTTCTTCATCGTCCTTGTTATCTGCACCAAGAAATCGTCAACCATCGGGGCACATATATTAAACACCTAAGGAGGTTCAAATATTTCCACACATTATTACTCTCTGACGCACGGTGCATGGGTTTTTTCTTCTCGAGGACATTTCTCCAACGCGTCTAGTGGCAGTCATGACCTCCAAAGTCCCAACACACAATGGAGGAAGAGTTGTTGGAGCGAAGGCTCATTCTAGGATCATGGAGGTCCGAAGCCTTCATCACCACCCTTATGATCTCCACTTAACGACCTTGCCATGGACGAGGAGGAGGTCAAACACACACCGAGCTATGTTGCCTACAATAAAACCCTCCTCATAGGGAGGAGAGAGAAGTACTAGGATGGTAAGTCTCTTAAGACATTTATCATCATCAAGTGCATGGCTACCCATTTCCTAGTTCCCTCCTATAGCCGTGTTACCAGACGAAGGAAGGGTTGGGAAAATATTAGGCACTAGGGTGCGGACTTTCTTGTCATCCTTTGAGTGACATGGTCTGAAAGAAGTAGGTCGGTCAAAGGAGGAAAAAAGCATGTCCAAAACGGCCCGAGTTGGCAACTGACCATCAATAGGTAGCGTAAGGATAATTTCCACATACCAGGATAAAGAAAACTTTGTGCTATTAGTCCACGTGCTACAACTTCATAATGTTTGTTTATATTTGTAAAACGTGGCAATAGTTCCACTCTATATACTACTAATGTATGATTGTGATTGGAAACAGTTTCTTAGGTTTGTTTCGAAGAATAATCTCAGCACTGAAGTATTATAATTGCAATCCCAATAGGGGGAAAAAGAGCTAGCTGGAGGGTTGGGAAACTTTCAAGGGCCGAGGTACTCTGTTGTAAAATAAGATCTCGTGCCTTTGTTATGAATAAAATTGCAGAGGAAGAGTTGTTTTTTAAGACAAATAGTCATGTGTCGTTGCTTCTGTCTATACGTATTTTCTCTACGTGAAATGTGGATCCTGTGTTCATTCCAATTCATTGATTTCTTTCATGTCTGTAACTGAGTGTATAACAGTTAGGAATTCATACATGCTATGCTTCGCCTGTTGTTTCAAACATTTATCAAGTTTTCTTCTAAAATCGCATGGAATTCATCTTGCTGGTGCTCTGCATGATGGGTTGTTATCCCTCATCCCCTAACCACCCGCTAAATATCTCCTGATTGCGAGATCGATGGCTATCTTGCCTCTGTTTGCAACCCCATGCCATTCTTTTCCTCATGCAAATGTTCCCTACTTGGGTTTTCGACTCCATTGCCAATGGTCCCTTGCCCTAATAATCCCACATGCGTCTCACATTAATATACTTTGTCCCATTTCAGGAGTCTGGCCTCTTGACCATCCTTGATCGAATATATTAAGTGGAGTAAATCTGAAGACAAGCGAGAGATCCCTCTCTGACTGTGCAAGGCCAGAGGCACAGTCTAAAGCGGTTCTGCTATTACCCAAGAGTGGGCCTTCCTTCAGCCTTGAGGCTCAATCCTGGTGCTAACACCAGGTTAAAATTTACTAGATCCCCAAGGCCTTGTTAACCACTAGCCTCTCCCTCTAGAGGATTATGTTTCCTATCATTTTAGTTGCATCAAAGTATTAAGTCTCATAAGTCTACAACTTAGGGATTTAATCACCTAACTTACAAGGTTTTCACTGGTGGGGCCTTGGGATTAAGATCCTCACTAGAAACAAGTATAATAAACATTCAAAATACAAAATATTCAGGGTTTTACAAGAGGAATATTAAACCTACTAGTGTCACTGACATTAATCCTTTTTGGGATTAGCCATATATTATCGAAAGTTCATTGAGAACTTCTCGAGAATAGCTTGTCCCATGACCATTTTGCAAAAGAAGTAAAGTAAGTTCTTATGGACAACCAAGTGCGATGAAATTTTTCAAAAGCTTAAGCAGATTTTGATGACCGCACTGATACTACAAATTATGGATCCCAATGGGGATTTTGTTGTTTGCACAGATGCAAGCAAGGAAGGAATCGGAGGAGTCCTCCTGCAGAACAATTACACGATCTGTTATGAATCACGAAAGTTAAAAGAACATAAGAAGAACTACCCCACACATGATCTTGAGTTAGTCACCATCATCCACGCCTTGAAGATGTGGAGGAACTACCTAATGGAACCCAACACTCAATGCTATTGACATTTCAACAACTACTTGTAGCTAGGATTCCATATTTTACAATATACATCATATATTTTAGAACCCAATGGAAATACATTCGATCAAAGGTTTGTTGGAGTAGGGCCCATAGCTACAGGAAAAGCTGCTATATCGGGACAAGAAAGTCAAAAGAAACAGTACAGGAAGTGGCCGAGAAGAGAGAGCTCAACCACTGCACTTAAGGCAGCGGTGAAGACAGGAGGGATGAGATACCCTCATAAAGGAAAAGGAGAAACATGCCGAAGTATTGAAGACAAAGGATAGAAAGGGAGCAACCAAGGAAGCGGCGCCCATACCCACGATCAGCGTCGGGAAGCGTGGAAGACTATAGAGAGCTGCAGTATGACCAGTAAGTGGCAGTTCAAAGTACAGATGCCTCGACTGTCACAGTTAGGGTTTATTGGGTTACTATTGGGATAGGCCCATAGTTTTGTATCAGGGTGAGACCTTCGGGCCACTTATTTAAGCATGTATTTTGTATTGTAAAAGGTTGGTTAGATAGTTGGTCAATTGGATAGTAGATAGACAATTAGCCAATTGTTTAGTCATCTGTATTGTAAGATATTGAGGAAGAGTGGAGCTCTGGTTCTGTTATTCAGTCTGTATTATCTTACTGTAACTAGTAGCTGACTCCTTGAGTATGAATTTAACAATCTGTAGGGATTGAGAGAGAGAGAGAGAGAGGATATATTGTAAGAAGAAAGCATAATAGAAGAGAAGAGATCTAAGAGAGAAGGGCTCCAGTTGAGAACGCGGAGTTTCCTAGAATATCTCGAGCTGCATAATAGGTTGCAGCGGAACTATGTTTACTCTCTCAAGATATAATATAAAAACCAGTTCCTGTGGACATAGCTTCCTCCTTGGAAGTGAACCACGTAAAATCAGTGTGTTGTGTGACTATTTCATGTGATTGTGTTTACGTATTTGCTATCTGTTACCTGTTATATGAGCTTTGCTAGCAGTTAATGAATGTGTGTATGATATCCTTCAGTTTACAGTAACATAGAGGATTAAATATGAGATGGATGTGTTAAGTATTCTGCATATAATTATCGGTGTTTGATTCAAACTGTAATAATTACAGTGTCAAGAGATTCCTGCATATTGAGTTCCGCAAGTTGAGCGCAATAGATGTTGAGCATATTAGACTGTAGAAGCTAAGTGAAGTTGTTTAACACTCTTGTGAATGTTAGCTGAGCTAGTATAAGAGAGAAAGGAAAGTCATTGGACCGTGAGAGTTGGAGAGTCCTATTAAGTCTTACCATAGAAGCTATCACAGCGCAGAAAGGTGATATCGCATTGCCGGAGGAGCTGCGGTGTGGGATATCGCAGGTAAAGATTCAAGTACAAAGGAAAGTTTGTGTATCATCAGAGAAGCCGCGATGCAATAAGAGTCAGTCTCAGCAAACTCTGCTTGGAAGAGAGATACAATGTTATAAAGAGACTCAACTGGTCAACTAGAGTCAAGAGAAACCTAGGATGCTATAGAAACTGGTTGAGGACACGTGAGTCTTTAGCCACCCCATCTAGGATCACTTCGGGTGAGACTTCAGGCCATTCTGCGGTCTGTCACTGAAAGGGCCAGTGAGCTAGGGGTTTTGTTGGTACATTATAGTAAACCCAGGTCTTCCCATAGATAACCAACAAATGGTTCTGTTGCCCTTTTTGAAGAAATTGAAGAGCTAATGTTCTGTTGGCATCCTACTAAAGAAGAACTTAACGACTGGGTTGAGTCTAAGGAGAGAGAATTTGCTGAAAAAGAAAACAAGAATCCTAGGCTTAGTACAGAGGACTGGTTACAAAAACATATCTTCACAGACCTGCATACGATATTTTTTGTGACCTATGCAAATGAGTTGTACGACTGGTTATCAAAGTTGACTGATAAGAACATATTCAAGAAGAAAAGGAACATTATCTGGACATCGGAGCTGATTCACACCATGAAGAGCGTTGATAATCCCATTTCATGGGTAGTAGACTTCTAGCTTGTGATTTTGTTGGAAGGTTTCGTTACAGAGTTTGCAGTTGATCAAAGAAAGAGTTTCAACGAAGCGGAGAGGTACTTCTTCAAAGGATATCGCGGTAAGTACTTGACCTCTCTAAACTTATTCCTTAATATGTTATTACATGAAAAGTGAGTATTGGATATATTCTCATATGAATAAATTAAGTAAGTGTAATGTCACAAGAGTTTGAGAGTGATTTTGAAGAAATTGGATGTACATGTAGTGGTAAGAAGTATAAAGTAGATTTCAGATCTTCCTTCTTTGAAGACAGTTCAGAAAGTACTAGAGAACAGAGTCAAAATAATAGAGAAAGAATAGTAGGGGGTATTCCTTACCACCCTTATACCCCACAAAAAGCAACCGGGACTCAGAATAATCCCGCAGGAACTCCATCTAGTAGTTCACACACAGTACATACTACAGTTACACTGTCGAGTGGTAGTAACATAGCAAATCAGAATCCACCACGCAGAAACAGAATGGGGGATGATATGAAGTTACCTACCTTTAAAGGTACAGGGGCAGAAGACCCAGAACAACATTGGTTCCTATGTGAAGCCGTATGGACCATTAAACAGATCCAAGATGATAATACTAAACTTGTCCAGTTGGCTACTACACTTAGAAAACAAGCTTTAACATGGTATATGAAGTATACGACAGCACAGCCCAGGACGCTCGTACAGGTCAGGACTGCCATGATTAAGGAATTTAAGAAACCTAAGTCTAAGTCACAATGCATTACAGAACTTAAAGACATCAAACAGTTGCCCACAGAGACAGTATGGGACTTTGATCAGAAATTTAAAGCCCTTATAGACCAAGTTATCTTTGAGTTTGCGCCGGAGTAGCATAAGGAATGGTTCATCGCAGCACTGCTCCCTCACATCAGACTTCCATTAATGCAACCAAGACTCCGTACGCAGGATGAAGCATTGGAGATGGCAATGAAACTAGAGGCTTCGCCTCTAGCTGAGACTAGTACAGGTATGACAAACTTACAAAATCAGTTAGCCAATCTCACTTTACAGTTGCATGAGATTAAGAAAGGAAAATAGGTTGCACAAGAGTTATGGTGTACAAAGTGTAAAGGACAGGGCCATACTAAAGATAATTGTCCAGTATTTGTTGAGTATTTAGCAAGTGGGGCTCCTAACCCCTTAGTATAGAATCAAGGGCCATGGTGTGAAATCTGTAAAACAAGAGGACATAGACCACAAGAATGCCCTTTACTTCAGAAGTATGTACAAACTCCTAAGAAATTATACTGTAAATTTTGTAAGTCAGTAGGACATGATGAAAATAATTGTAGAGCTTATGATCTCATGATAGATAGAAAACACGACCTCTACAGAGTCCAGTCAGAGACATCAGGTCTAGCAGTAGGACTACAGCATGAACCGGCTCATGTTGGCCGTGGAGGAGGATTCAGAGGACGAGGCCGTGGTGGAGGCTTTGGCCATGGTGGAGACTTTGTCCGTGGCCGTGGACCGATTATTTGTTATAACTGTGGAGCCATAGGACATTATGCTAGGGATTGTCAGAACCCTACTATGACATGTAAATATTGCAAGACCTATGATCACACTATAGAAGAATGTCCTATCTTGATATCCAAGATAAGGGACCCTAAGCCACCAGTAAACCAAAACATTCAGCTTATTATTGATGAGCAGAAAGAACCAGAACCAAGAGTCAATATTGTGACTCGTAGCAGTGCTTCTACTAGTAGGACATCGCAGGATGAAGAAAAGAATACAGGTCCGGAGTGGGTGCGTAAAGCCAGTGATAAATCCACACCACTTGACCTACAAAAGAACAAAGAAACATTTCAGCAAGCTAAAACATTCTTTACTGAACCTACACCATCAGGATCGCAGGTATTTCCTTGTAAGGGCATACCGTAGCAGCAACATTGTGGTGTTAGTCCTGTGCAGACATTGCAGGATACCACATCGAGAAGGTGCGAAGAAGATGAGTTGACAGGAAGTGTCCAATCCTTCCTGCGGAGCTGTTTGAAACTCGTTAGAAATGAGAAAGCTATTGGAGAGCTTCAGCACATCATAGACCAGTACCAGCAACCTTCTTCTGTGAGCAGTACGCAGCGTACTGTTCATAATATTACAGGCCATACAAGAACCGGAAGAGAAATGAGACTCACAGCGCAAATTGGAGAGTTTGAAATGGATGAGGTAATCCTAGATTTAGGATCAAAGGTAAATGTTTTGACTAAGCAGACATGGGAACAGATGGGTAGCCCTAAGTTAGCTAGATCACGTATCCATCTGCGACTTGACAATCAGCAGAGGGTATCACCACTGGGTCGATTACCGCAAGTACTAGTTGATATTGATGGAGTTCACAGCTTTGCAGACTTTGAAGTCATAGAAATCATTGGCAATAGTAGACCATATCTAGATTTACTAGGTATTGATTGGGCAATTGATAACATGGTCGTTATCGATTTAAAGAAAATACAAATGACTTTTGCAGATAATCATATTCGAGTCATCGCACCGTTGGATCCTTTCCAGGGTCCTCGTTATATTGAACCCATTAGAGCAGAGGAAGAGGTGCATAATATGGAAAGCCTCTATCAGATGACTACTAATCAGAGTGATTACATCAACCCCACCACAGAAGGAAATTTCAGTTGGCGATGCGACAGCTCATGCGCATCAGATTCAGATGTTGGCTTAGAAAATTGGTAGAATAGACTTTACAAAGTCTCAGCTCGTAGATGTGCATTTATGACTAAGTCACTACGATGGATTGGCGTAGATGTTAGGATATTCCATCATTTCATGGCCTAGTGGATGTTAATGAATTTTTACAACAGTTTGAGCAGGAAATTCCTCATGAGCAGAGGATGGAAGCTATTGACCTTGCAGTCAAAGCCACACCTGCAAGATGGTGGCATGCACATAAAGAACATATCGCATCATGGGATGATTTTAAGAGACTGATGGAGATCAGATTCTCTAATAACAAGGAGCCTTTATAGTATAAATACACAGGAGAAAGTGACCCCAGGTCACATATTAAGATTTGTGAATAGAGTTGGTTGGACATTCCAGAGGATGAATGGGTTCACCTATTCATTCACACTTTAGACACAATCCCAAGGAACTGGTACACTGAGACAGAGTTGCGTAGAGGAACTATTTCATGGCCAGTTATGATAGACAGCTTTCTACTCACTTTCACTTTTGAATATGAGTATCCAAGCATTGATTAGGCTCTAGGTAGTATGAAGGCTAAGATATTTGAATATTGTACCCTACTAGTGTATACTCAGCCTGATTGGGCCGTCTAGTTAGAACAAGCACTAGAGTGTTACAACTTCGCAGAAGAGCCAGCGGATGAGGATGAGAATCCTCGTAGTATCAACATTCCGGAGTCTGAAAGGACTCATGAAGTTGATGGACCAAAGCTAGAGTTTCCAGTTGTCACAAAACCTATCAAGATTAAAAAGATCAATATTGGCATAGAAACAGAACCAAAGTTTACCTCTATTGGAGACTATTGGGATGATGAAACTGTAGGACACATTGCTGATCTGTTACATGACTATTAGGACCTATTTCCCACGAAGTTCACAAATATGAAGGGAATAGTAGGAGATTTGGGAGTCATGCAGATTCCTTTGAAAGAGGATGCTAGGCCAGTTAAGCAGCGTCCATACAGATTGAATCCTCGCTATAAAGAAAAAGTTAAAGATGAGATTGATAAGATGCTAGCAGCAGGCATTATTGAACCAGTAGAAGAGAGCGAATGGGTTAGTCCCATGGTTGTGCAAGAAAAGAAAACCAAAGGAGAAATCAGGATTTGTGCCGATTTGCGCAAACTCAACGACGCATCACTTCATGACCCATTTCCGACACCTTTCACTGATGAAGTTTTAGACAATGTGGGTGGACAGGAGATCTACTCATTCACTGATGGCTTTTCAGGCTATCACCAAATAAGAATCCATCCAAAGGATTGACATAAGACCACCTTTGCGACAAAATGGGGCTCATTCCAGTATACGGTAATGCCCTTTGGTCTTAAAAATGCACCAGCTCTCTTTTCTAGAGTAGTAGTTGCTGTATTTAAGGAATACATCCATAAATTCTTAGAAGTCTATTTTGATGAATTGACTGTATTTGGATTAATCGAAAAGCATATAGGATATTTAAGGCTCATGTTAGAGAAATGTAGGCAATATCAGATTTCTCTTAACTTGAAGAAATGTATATTTTGTGCACCATTTGGTATTTTGTTGGGTCATAATGTTTGCAGACAAGGCTTGATGGTAGATCTTGCAAAGATTGCCTTCATTGTAAATCTTCCAGCACCCAACTCCGTCAAGAAATTGAGGACAGTGCTTGGTCATACCGGCTACTATAGAAAATTCATCAAAGGCTATGCAAAGATCACAGCATCTATGGAAAAGTTGTTAAAGAAAGACGTGAAATTCCTATGGAACGAGGAATGCCAGCAAAGTTTAGACACTCTTAAAGAGAGGATGGTTACAGCACCTATCTTAGTATTCCCAGATTGGAACAAGCCATTTCATGTACATGTGGATGCATCTGGCATCGCACTGGGGATTGTCTTAACACAGCCAGGAGAAGGGGGTATTGATCACCCTATCGCATACTCCAGCAGAAAGTTATCTACTGCAGAAAAGAACTAGACCACTACTGAAAGAGAAGGATTAGCTATGGTGTATGCTCTACAGAAGTTCAGGCACTACTTGCTGGGTCCGTCATTCAAGATGTTTACTGACCATTCCACTTTAAAGTATTTGGTCAATAAACCAGTGTTAGGAGGAAGGATCTGTAGATGGTTACTCTTATTTCAGGAGTATGGTTTTGAAATTATTGTAAAACCAGGAAAATTAAATGCCGGACCTAATCATCTATCACGAATAGACTCAAGAGAAGAAACAAGTAATTTAGAAGATAATTTGCCAGATGCACAATTGTTTTCTATCCAGATCGCAAATGAGTATTACAAAGATATTATCCACTTTCTCACTATAGGGTGGGCAACAGTTGAGTTTACTAAGCATTAGAAGAAACAGTTAGTTGTGAAAGCAGCAGATTTCACTTTGATCGCAGGACAATTATATAAGTTAGGTCCAGATGAAGTCCTTCGTAGATGTGTGATGCCACACGAGAAAGAGGCCATTATCAAGGAAGCACATTTAGGTATCGCAGGAAGTCATTTCGCAGGAAAGCTGACTGTGCAAAAAATTCTAGCTGTAGGATTATGGTGGCCTACTTTGCACAAAGACAGTAAGGAGTTTTGCAGATGTTGCGATATCTACCAGAGGGTAGGAAAACCTTCGCGGAGAGACGAAATGCCGTTGTGACCATAGATCACGCTGCGGGCATTTGACAAGTGGGCTATAGATTTCGTGGGTCCTATCAACCCACCCGAAAAATGATTTGGTGCGAGATACATCATCACAGGAACATAATACCTCACCAGATGGGCAAAGGCCAAAGCAATAAGGAATTGTGATGCTGCTACAGCTGCACAGTTCATTTTTGAAAACATCATTAGTAGAATTGGATGTCCAGTAATTTTGATGAGTGATCAAGGAACACATTTTTTTAATCACACTATTGAGGCCTTGACGGAGGAATTTCAGATATAACACCATAAGAGCACTCCCTACCACCCGCAAGCTAATGGTACGGTGGAGGCTTTTAACAAGATTCTAGAAAATGCTCTTACTAAGATCTGTAACAGCCAAAGAAATGATTGGGACCTTAGGGTTAATGTTGTACAATGGGCTTATAGAACTACATGCAAGAAACTTACAGGGCACACACCTTTCAGCTTGGTGTATGGACAAGAGGTTGTTATGCCTATGGAATATATTATTCCCAGTTTAAGAATTGCTCAAATTACCGAGATGGCTGATGCACATACGATGAATGATAGGTTAGCACAACTACTTGCCTTAGAAGAAGACAAATTCATCGCAGGATTTCATCAAAAAGTGCAGAAGGAACGAGAAAAAGCTTGGCATGACAGGCACATTAAGAGCAAGAGTTTTCAGACAGGAGACCTAGTGCTCCTTTATGACAGTAAGTTTGTTAAGTTTCTAGGGAAGTTTAAGATGCATTGGTTGGGGCCATATCAGATTCAGCAAGTTACAGAAGGAGGTGCCGTTCAGCTCAGTAAACTGAATGGGGAGCTTGTTCCTACTTTCATTAATGGCAGTAGGCTTAAGCTTTATAGTAATAGCCACCCCACCCCCCAATATTAATGCAGGGAACTGGATGTGCAGATGTCTAGTGTAGTTGAAAGGAGACATCACACCTATAACTATTCTACACATAAAAAATAAAAAAAAATAAAAAAAATTGGTGTGAAACTTTTGGTTCAGGATGATGCAGTATGACATCGCAGCAATGCGATGCTCCCCGTGCCATGTAGACTATTTTAAAAAAGAACAGCAAGCTAGTCACTTCTCCCTCTGACAAGTAGTTAATACTAGATACGACAGCTATCCGTTACCCTATATTTGGAAACAGTGTAGTGATTTTCGCAGATTTGGTAAATCTTGGTTGAGACCGGCGCCTGTGCACAGTCTTCAAAGGAAATTTGATCGGATTTTCAGCAATTAATGAGGATAGAAATGCGGGGTGTTGTCTTGTCCATGCAATAAATGCTGTCGACGGGTCCAGCTTAAGTGACCATTGATTCAGAGAGTATCGCCTTCGTTATAAGTACATAGATCATTCACACAGAAGGGTTACTTTAGCGATTTCTGAGATTTATAGAGCAATTTGTAAGAGTTTTTCTTGAACAAAGATACTTAAGTTACAGAGTGCTAGTTTCCCCAATTTTGCAGTCATTTCCAGTCCAGAGTATTGCACCAGGTGGTGTATGTCTGAGAAGGAACCTTTAGAAGACATTGTGCGACGATTCCAGAGTGGTGGCCTCCTGTCTGTTATGACGACGCTGCCCAAGGTTGTGAAATTAGGTGCACCATAGGTTAAACAGATGCCAAGGATGAGGAGTCAAGATCAGATAGTAGAAGAGTCCAGCCCAGAGTAGGAAGAAGAAGTCCATATGGCAACAATATACATCATGCTGCGAGTCGAGGACGCACTAGAGGTAACCATTCCCAAGGGTGATAAGTTTCCTATTCTGTTACCGTCGATTGACCCTTGTGTAAAGAAAGATGGAGACCTGTTAGGATATGTCCCTATTCTCAAATTTATAGAATATAACCTTGGAGACAACAAGACATATCCTCAATTTCGGCCAGATAAATATCTTACGATTTAGAGGAACCCAAGGACTGATGCAGATGAATTTTTTCCTATGGAACATGTCCAGGTTCTTGAGCGGTCAGGCTTGCTCAATTTGCTAAGAATACCACATTTTGGATGAGGTGCAGAGGTTAATGCCGTGGTATGTGTGTTACTTTCCCATGTACATGGAGGTTACCTCTGGTTGGGTAACCAGGTTGACTTGAACGTTGATATGATACACCGTATCACTGGGTTGTCCAAGAGCGGTAAGGACCCTCAGACGCATATATCAGGGAAGAGCAAGGATTTCAAGCTACCAACAACCCTAGTTAACAAGTATAAGATACAGAGAGGAGGTAGGGCTTATGAACTCATAGCCATAACAGATGACACACTTAGATTTACAGCCAGTCTTCTTGCAGGTAGACTGTTAACCAAAGTTCACCCAAAAGAAGTCACAGGATCAGTAATTCACCTTGCCATACAAGTCGCAGAAGGTGATTTATTTGGTGTTTATTTTTATTAAATATTTTTCTTCAAGATTGTTTGACAGCACAGGATGAGCCGAAACAATCCTTCCATTTCTCGTGGCTGCTTATATTATGCGCATTTGTCGGGTGGAAAGAGCCACCCCATACCCAGTTTCTACAAGTACGAAGCGGTGAGTGCAGAGGCGCGCGCTATGCAAACTTATGGGAGAGCAATAGCCCAGCTAAGAGAAAGATCAATATGATAGCATTTTATGAATACTATAACCTATTGAAGAGAGTCATCCAAGAGACACCGCAGATTAGCACGGAGATTGTGGACATGTATGATAATTGGCTTGATTTCATGGTAGACATCCACACAATCTATCTACAGCCAAAAGGGTTTAGAATGGATAACTTAGCTATTGGTTCATTCAGGATGACAGCGCAGGATGTTGAAGATGTTATTAAAGACTTTGATGAAGAATGGAAGAAGGCATTAGAAGATGCCACAACAGGAAATGTAACAGCAGATACCGCACCACTAGGCCCATTAGACAAAGGAAAAGATAAGGTGGGTTCCAAGAAAAGAGACCTAGTAGAAGTGCCACCAGCAGCACAAAAGAAAAAAGACCCAGTAGAAGTGCCACCAGTGGCACAAAAGAGGAAAGACCCAGTAGAAGTGCCACCAATGGCACAAAAGAGGAAAAATGCAGAAGAGGCGAGCCTAGAGGCACAACAGAGGAAAAAGACCAAAGCCTCAAAGCCAACTAGAGAGACCATACTAAAAGAGGATGACTATGAACTCATCGCAACGAGATTGTAGGAGGCGCTACAGGACTCATTTTAGGTGATGCAGACATCGTAGGACAAGGTGCAGAGCTCGGTAGATAAGTAGCTTCTAGAGTTGAAGTCATTAACTGAGAATACTGCCATGGCATAGCTTCCACCAGTCAGGGTGACAGCAGGAGAACGCTCACAACAATTGATTTCCCGCGAGGAAGTCTTTGCAAAGGATCGCATCAATACAGTGCTGATACCGCCAGGGAGCATCCGATTCCCTGCTTCAATGATCGATGTGTAGATACAGATTAGACACCCTGTTGAGGTTAACCTGGCACAATTCCCCATTGATCAACTACAGATGATCCAGCAGTAGATAGCCACAGAGCTCAGGGATAGAGAGATGGAGACTTATAAAAAGAACACTCAGCTGAGACAACAGAATGCGGAGCTCACCGCAAGCTCACAGACAAAGGCGGAGGAGTTGAGAGTATACGAAGAAAGAGAATAGGACCTCAGTCAGGTCCTGTAGAACATCGCACTGGATTTACCCTAGTGTAACATAGATTTTGCCTTACCTCTACCGCAGAAGGTAAGAAGAATTGTAGATAGAGCAAAGGCTCTGGAAGAGATAGTGATCAAGATGGAGGAAGACCACAAAGTGCAGATTGCTGAGCTTGAGCCTCGAGCACCAGGCACACCTCAGGTAGACAAAGAAGCAAGGGCAGAGGCCTTTATACTCGCTTCAACACAGATGAAGTGTCACATAGATGATGTAGTGTCATTGCTAGCCGATGTGACAAAGACATGGTCGGAGCTAGATGAGCTCCCAGCTAAATTGGAATTGCAGCAGAGCATCCAAAACATAGAGAAGGCCACAACATCAATGAAGGAAGAAGTCAAGAGCTTAGGAGCTCTTGCAAAGATGAAAAGGACGACAGAGATGAACCGGTTGCAATAGGAAGTGCAGCGGTTAAGAGAAAAAGAGATACAATTTAATAATCTGCTTCAGCCATATCAGGAACAAATCGCAGAGCTGGTCGATGGGGTTGAGCAGAGAGTCAAGGAGTTCACTACAAGAAAAAGTGAAATTGATGGCACAGAAGACTCCATCATTAGTTAAGTTATGCTTGAAGTAACACAGGACTGTGTCGAAGCTATGGACAAAGAAGTCGCAAGACTTCGAGAAAGATTTACAAGGACTTCGTAGGAAGCCAAGGAGAAGCTATAGCAAGAGAAGCTAGCTATTAGTGGCTCGGGGATGAGCCATAATTAAGTGTTAGGGGATTGTTGGAGAAGGGCCCACAGCTACAAGAAAAGCTGCTATATCGGGACAAGAAAGTCAAAATAAACAGTACAGGAAGCGACCGAGAAGAGAGAGCTCAACCACTGCACTTAAGGCAGCAGCGAATATAGGAGGGATGATCTACCCTCATAAAGGAAAAGGAGCAACATGCCGAGGTATTAAAGACAAAGGATAGAAGGGGAGTGACTGAGGAAGCAGCGCCCATACCCACGATTAGTGCCGGGAAGGGTGGAAGACTGCAGAAAGCTGCAGTATGATCAGTAAGCGACAGTTCAAAGTACAGATGCGTCGACTGTAATAGTTAGGGTTTATTGGGTTATTGTTGGGATAGACCCATAGTTTTGTATCAGGGTGAGACCTTCGGGCCACCTATTTAGGCATGTATTTTGTATTGTAAAATGTTGGTTAGACAGTTGGTCAGTTGGATAGTAGATAGACAATTAGCCAGTTGTTTAGTCATCTGTATTGTAAGATATTGAGGAAGAGTGGAGCTCTGGTTCTGTTATTCAGTCTGTATTATCTTACTGTGACTAGTAGCTGACTCCTCGAGTATGAATGTAAAAATCCGTAGGGATTGAGAGAGAGAGAGAGAGGATATATTGTAAGAATAAAGCAGAATAGAAGAGAAGAGATCTAAGAGAGAAGGGCTCCAGTTGAGAACGCGGAGTTTCCTAGAAGATCTTGAGCTGCATAATAGGTTGCAGTGGAACTATGTTTACTTTCTCAAGATATAATATAAAAACCAGTTCCTATGGAGGTAGCTTCCTCCTTGGAAATGAACCACACAAAATCAGTGTGTTGTGTGACTATTTCATGTGATTGTGTTTACGTATTTGCTATCTGTTACCTGTTATATGAGCTTAGATAACAGTTAATTAATGTGTCTATGCTATCCTTCAGTTTACAGTAACATAGAGGATTAAATATGAGATGGATGTGTTAAGTATTCTGCATATAAGTATCAGTGTTTGATTCAGACCGTAATAGTTACAGTGTTAAGAGATTCCTGCATATTCAGTTCCACAAGTTGAGCGCAATAGATGTTGAGCATATTAGACTGTAGAAGCTAAGTGAAGTTGTTTAACACTCTTGTGAATGTTAGCTAAGCTAGTATAAGAGAGAAATGAAAGTCATTGGACCGTGAGAGTTGGAGAGTCCTATTAAGTCTTACCATAGAAGCTATCGCAGCGTAGAAAGGCGATATCGCACTGTCGGAGGAGCCGCGATGTGGGATATCACAGGTAAAGAGTCAAGTACAAAGGAAAGTTTGTGCATCGTCAGAGAAGCCGCGATGCGATAATATTCAGTCTCAGCAGACTCTGCTCAGAAGAGAGATACAGCATTATAAAGAGACTCAACTGGTCAACCAGAGTCAAGAGAAACGTAGGATGCTACAGAACTTGGTTGATGACACGTGAGTCTTCATCCACCCCATCTAGGATCATTTCGGGTGAGACTTCAGGCCGTTCTGCAGTCTGTCACCGAAAGGGCCAGTGAGCTAGGGGTTTTGTTGGTACATTACAGTAAACCCGGGTCTTCCCATAGATAACCAACAAGGTTAATACATTATATAATGGTAAAACGAGTAACATAAGTAGTAATTATCTCAGATCTAATTATCGCAAGCAGTCAGAGTTCATGAATTATTCCTTCTTGTTTAAAAATACTCAAATGCAGGAAAAAGAGATCAAGGTTCATACTTTGTTTTATTCAATTCAAATGCAGGCAGTGGAGATCACAATCCATACTTCATATTTGTTTATGTGATTCAAATGCAGGCATTGGAAATCACAATCGAATACCTCATATCATTTATGTGATTCAAATGAAGGAAGTGGAAATCACAATTGAATACCTCAAATCGTTTATGTGATTCAAACATAGGCAATGGAAATCACAATCGAATACCTCATATTTTTTATGTGATTCCAACGCAGGCAGTGGAATAAAAAACAAGGGAGTTCGGTTCCAAACGATCCATAACACATAAAATGAAATCTATCTTGGAATAAATCGATGGAGTTCAAATCCAACGATTCACAACAATAAGGCAACCCAACTTGGAATAATTCTATGGGTTCAGATCTAAATGATTCTCAACAAAATAAAGCAATTGTAGGCTTAGTGTGTCTTGGAATAATTCTATGGGTTCAATCCAAATGATCCTCAACCAAATAAATCAATTCCAGACTCAGCGCAACTTGGAATAATTCTATGGGTTCATATCCAAATGATTCTCAATGAAATAAGGAAATCACAGACTTGGCGCGACTTGGAATAATTATATGGGTTCATATCCAATGATCCTCAACCAAATAAGGAAGATCATAGACTTGGGATTCATAATAAAGATCGATTTCTGATCTACCTAGATATGTTAACTCATAGCTAAGTGAACACTCAGGCTTGGAAGGCCATAATGCAGATCGATTTCAAATCCTTAGTGATGAATCTATACAGTGAACAAATCAAGAATTTTAGAAACTAAGAACCAACCACATGCATGACACAGGACGCTTACTTGATTTAATTAGCATTCTAAAGTTAAAACATAGCCTAAGATGGAAGCACGTGTTCCATGAATTCGATCGCAGACCTGGATCGCTCCACCTTTCCATTCGATCCCCTTTCCTCCTTTTCCCAAGGAAAAACTGAATCCCCCCGCTACTGTGAAATCGTGGATTTTTAAAGAAGCACCCCATCTCCTCTCCAATACGACAAGTGGAAGGGGTCAAAGTGCACTCCATGGCGTGTGGTCTTGGTGAGGCTCCACATTTTCTTTCTTTTAATTCAATGATATTATCGTATCTCCTACAAGTTTCAAGTATGTTCTAGTGATATACATCTTCAAAATACATACATATATATATAGATACATACATACATACATATATATATATATATATATATATATATATATGTGTGTGTGTGTGTGTGTGTGTGTGTGTGTGTGTGTACTTAGGGTTGTAATTTAGGATCTAGTATATATATATGTAGTCTTTAAAACAACAAGCACAATTATATACAAAATTGGATCTCTTATAACCAGACTGAGTAGAAGCCTCTTACCAGATCACTTATATGGTATCGCACCTGAAAGCAAGAAAATGGGTTTATATGCCCAAAAATGAATACCTCCCATAAGTGGAACTGGTTGTCGATTATGCATCCCACACACATCACACCGTTTGGTGCATTCATCCTCCAATATAATATCACGTATCACCTTGCCAATGTTCTGTTGCTAAGCAAACTACTTTCCAACCTCTTTACTTTCCCCAAGGAAAATTTCCTGCCAAAAGGATTTTATTTTTCTTCCCCTTTGGTACTGGAATCGTTGCACATTAAAATAAAAACCTTTCTTGTTTTTTTCGTGACAAGTGGCAATAGCCAAGTCTCCATGTGTTGAACAAAGCGACACTCTTACTTCTTTCCATAGAAGTCTTAACAAGAGCCAAAGCACAAGTGTTGTAGTGCTTTAAACATTCCATAATCTGAACGTTTAGTGGTAAGGAGTGATTCTTAGTTTTTTTTTTAAGAATATTATTCTTATTAAATAATAAAACCCCATTATATATATA
>LPNX011233197.1:217952-278980 GCA_001517045.1 Pseudotsuga menziesii
GCCAATACCATAACTAAGGATTAACATTCCCTTTTGAGTACCAACGTTTGTAACCTGAAGTACTTAATATGTCTTTATGACTCATAGGTACTAAGTCGACGTCCAACCATTTTTTAACAACCAGATCATTTTGATCTCCGTCTTTCCCTTAATGGATTTAGTTGCTAGTCATTAAGTTGTGTCAATGTCTTAATTTGTCCTAAGTCTACAACTTATGGACTTAATCACCTAAATTACAAGGTTTTACTGGTGGGGCCTTGGCCTTGAGCTCCTCACCAGAAAACAAGTAGAATAAACGTTCGAAATTACAAAATATTTAGGGGTATAGCAAGAGGGATATTACACAAGTGTTAACAAATAATTTATATAAAATAATATATATTTTATACATGGTATGTATAAAGAGTAAGCATAGTAATAATATTAATAATATAAGAAATAAGGAAAGGCTCCATCTATTATTATTATTACTAAAAGAAAATTAAATATTATAATACCTACAAAAGTCCAATTATGAACTAGTTAAAAGTTCCTAAGTTAAATATTAAAAGTACCTAAATTAAATAAAATGTTTAAATCAAGAAATCCAATGATTCTTGATTTATTTACCCCTTTGATAGAAAAGTCTGTTTATAAAGTACCAAGCCGAAGAGAGGCTTGGATATCTCTTCCATCTATTTGGAATCATTATTCTGCATGTTTATTTTCAAGAGAGTTCTTGGAGAACATTTTCCTAAGAGGAAAAAGGAGAAATGATTCAGACCCAATATCCCAGTTAGGGAATCCTTACTTTAGGATCTCCAAGTTACTTGCATGTTGGTACCAGCTCGAGGGGATCCAGATTAAAACCAAGAATGATTCTGGATCATGGTTGGGTGGAACGTGGTAGTTCCCAAGTGATTCGGTCATCTATACAGAGGTCGGATCTGTTTGTGAATTGTTAATGCTGGGTAATTGAGTGTGCAGGTTTCAGCCGTTGGAATAGCTTCACTTTGCAAGTATGAGATTCTTGAATTTGTTGTTCCATTATCTAGTATAATTCATATTAGAATATTCAGGTGTTTATGTTATATTTCTAACCCCATGTATGAAATTGTATCCTATTAGAATAGTAAGGGTTTATGTTATATTCCTAACCCTATGTTTGTTTCTATTTTCTACTAAAACCTCAAGGGTTTGCATTTTATTTATAAACCCTATGTCTATCCAGATTGTTTAATATTTCTTGTTTTTAATTCTAAACATTGTGTCTGAAATTTATTTCCTGCCCTAGAATTATTTAGGGCTTATTTTATTATATACTTAGTTCTACATTTATTTCATAGCCTAAACTTCTTTTTTTTTAAGGCCTAGAAATTACTCTAAAAGAGAGTCTATATGTTTATTTTACCTATGGATTCTACTAGAAGATTTCATATTTCCAGTAGAACTATATCTAGGAACACAAAGACTAGATAAAGATAACCTAAGAAACAAATCATTTCCATTAATTAATATAAACAATACTATAAACAAATAATAAATTAAATTTCCAAATAGTCGGGCTATCGATACCTCTATTGGCCTGGAGCTATAATCTAATTAAACAAAATCATAATCACATTATTCCATATCTAGAAAATGAACACTAAAACCAAATCTACAGTCAAGATATAGAGACCCTTTAATGGTCTAAGAATTATACTTTATATAAATAAGAATCCATATTAAATCAAACCAAAGTAACAAAAGTAAAATAAAAACCATCGAAGACCTCTCAGGGTCTGTATATATTTTATCAATAGCCAAGAATAAACATTATCATTTTCCCCATTAACTAAATAAATCCATAAATCGAATACATAGACAAATTAACAAGACCATCTAATGGTTTGAAGTTTATGTTTAAAATAAACAAGACTCGACATACATCTGTTGCATTCATAATAAAATAAAACATAACATTATATACATAACTAACTAAAACACGGTTTAATTAACCAACATATCACAAGACCGATTCCTATAGGTAGGAATTCCAAATCAATCCACACAGTAATAATCATTTTATAACCATAGAAACCGAGGATCAATTCCTGTTGAGTCCTTTTTAATTACAAGTCACCCTATTGAATCCTGTAGGATTCGTTAATATCCAACTAAACGTTGTAGTGTTTAACTACCAAACATACCACGCTATATAAATACACAGGCTGTAATTTAAATTCACATAATCTCTACACAGAGGGAAAAGCCCCAATTTAATTTATACAATGTAACCATTTTCATGGTCCTCGTCCCTTTACATAATAGAGAATCCATAAATCAAAAACCCTGTCAATGCTATGATAAAAGAATTGATACATAATCAAAGGGTTATACCCACAATCTTGGTCATTACCATTTCAAATACACGTCATAACCCTAAGCATGAATTAAAACATAAAAACGATAACTCATTTATCCAACACACAGTCGCATATCTAATGGTGGGAATGCCAATGCGACCTACAACATGGATCCCAAAGCCAAACAATGTTGTCAACTCATCCATATAAGAACTTAAAACAAGAATTTATGAATCCACACATAGTCAAACTAATGCCATAGAACAAGGATCATACACACGAAATCAAACAGTATGCGAATGATGTATATACATAACCATTAAAACAAAATAAGAATTACACATTCGTTTAAACTCTGTCTTGCACCATTGCAAGCAATGGTGTTGCCACATCTACCCAAAATATATTTACATATTTGCAATATGCAGAGCCCATCAAGTTTACCAAACCACATCACTACGCATAGCAGTCTTAAAAAAAAACACATAATACATTAGTCCTAGCACGAAGGCACTAAAACCCATTAAAACCCCAAGTCTTAACACATCTCTGACACATTACATTCATTTTACAGACAGTCCCTTCCCCAAAATGCAGCCATTAACACTAGATCCATACGTTCAAACCCATGACGAGTGTTAAACTCTATCACAAAAACCATGTGAGAAAGGGACAAGTTTTAAACTTCTATAGTAGGGATTACTCGAATGGGTATGGCGTTGACTCAGGGAGACCCACGACCTCGATTTTATTCATACCCTGCAACCTGCAACTCAAGACAAGCCATGATGAGGAGTACGCATTGAACCCAAACTGAACAAACAAAAAAATGTTGTTAAACCAGAGTGGAATACGTACCTTCCACCATAGCCAACCTTCCAAGCTCCACTCCAACACACAACACAAAGGAAGAGCTCATGCAACCCTACTGCAATGAACCAAACCAATGCAAGAGCCAAAGCCCTAAGCTTGAGGCACATGATTTCAAAAGTACATTAATGTCACCACCCTGGCCTCCAACAACATAATTAGAAACCCATATTGTATAGTTTATGTCACCCTTTAACATAGAGCTAAGTTTAATCAACATGCCATGTAAAATGTGTATCGAATACATAGGTTTAGCCATAGTCCATGGCATATGAAATATGCCATGGAAGGGCTAATGATAAGGTTTTAAATATTACACCAAGACATATCAAATCATGAATCAAGTTATAAAGTATCAATACTATATAAAAGTGTTCCATGTAATTAATAAATAAAGACGTAACTAAATCATTGTCATAGAGTTTGTAAAAATAATGATAGGAACCCGTGTAGCTCAAGCTAGTGAAACATCTAGTTTGGCGTAAAATCAGCTAACAACCATCATAGTAGTCACTAGGATAGGACTGTAAATATTTCATTGTCCAAGCCAAGTGCTAGTGACGAAACAGGCAGTATGTCTTGTTCAGCTTTTATAAACAATTTCCATCATCAAGTGCACCTGCAAGCAACAAGGAAAGAAATGCATTAGTTTGTAAGTACTAAGTAAACCTTGAAGTGACAAGTAGAAAAAATATACCTCTCAGGTGTTTACAAGGGAAACTAGTCTTGCCACTCCACCCCTTTTTCAATAACAAGTTAATTCAAAATTGTTTATACAATCGTAATCAAACTTTATAACCAATGAGTACGTAATCGAAACAACTAACATACATGTAAATGTGTAACCATAGATCAGGATAGTAATCAACATCACAAAAACATAAGTATTACATTAATAACCACATCTGAAAATATGAAAGCAGGACATAAGAATAGTTTACTACATTCAGAACAACAAACAAAGTACGACACATTTCGTAGAGTTAAATAATGTCCAGCTCAGGCAGTAAATGACTAGCCTAATAACATTTTTTTTTTCAAATTCTGTGGACATTACACTGATGTATATTTATTTGAATTTGAAGTACTTTGTAGAGGATATTATCGTTCTAATGATCAAAATTTGAATGTGTTTCCCCTTACTCTAAAAGGAACAACCCTCCGATGGTTCATGAACCTCGGTGGAGATTGTATATAAACTTGGGAAGACATGAAACATGTATTCTTCAAAAATGTACCAAGATTCTTGCAAGGTCAATGAAGACATCTTCGAAATGACACAAGCAGAAGAAGAGAGTCTAGAGGAATACATGGAATGCTTTCAATATAACCTCTAAAGATATAAACAAAGGCAATTGGGGAAGGAGACCTTTAAAACACTCCTACTTAAAGGAATCCAAGATGAATATTTAGAAATCTTAAATCTGATGGGAATAGGTGATGTATTTAAATTACCATATGATGATATTTATGAGTTATGTAGATGGTATTCAAGAGGAAACTTCAATACCAGTAATAATTCTGAAGAACTTCCCTCTCTATTTTTGAAATATGCTGCCAAAACAGGAGCTTTAGGAGATGAAATCAGTAATTTATTTGAAAATTCTAATGATGATATCAATGGTTCACTAAATTCATAATTGGGTGTTTTGCAGGTTAAGGAAAAGCATGTGGAATTTGAAGAATTAGTTTGCACTCAGTTTAAGAAGAAAAATCATGCGATGGATTGCATTTTGGATAGTCTCACAATTTGTGGCATATGTGACTTGAATCATTCCACTGATCGTTGTCCCTCCTTACCAAGGATGAAAGAAACATATCAAAGAGATATGGGAGTTGCAACCAACTCATCACAATAGGAATGGTAACCATGGCCTATATGTATGGTTCAAAACTTATCCCTCTATTTCCTTACTCTCATATTCAATCATTGAATACTCTCCCACCATGGCAGTTGTTGCAGCCTCAATTTAACTCTTACCTACCTTATCAACAAGGTTGAAATGGCCTATCTTATGATCACATGGCCACTCTCCCTCATGCTGCAACACAACTTGGTCCTTAAATATCAACCTCACAAACCAATCCTCTACAACATCCACATCTATTCACTAGTAGAAAATGAGAAATTAATGACTAAAAAAATGACTAAAATCATGCTATAAACGACTATTTTTGAGTCGATGACTAATAGTAGCAAATTTCCACTATCTTATAGTTAGTCGTGTTTCACTAGTCATTAATAGATTGACTTAGTAGTCATTGATTTAGTCATTGATAGACAATTTTTTAGCCATTGATAGTCATTGATAGCCAATGATTTAGTCATTGTTTTAGTCATTGATAGTAAATGATTTAGTCATTGATTTAGTCATGGATTTAGTCATTGATTTAGTTGCTGATTTAGTCACTAATTTAGTCACTGATTGCAACCATTAATGACCAAATATACAACTAAATAAACTACTAGATGTTAACATATTAATGACTAAGCTAAATACAACCAAGATACGAGAAATTAGCTACTAATAGTCGTATATATGTCAATTTAGTCGTTTTTGTAGTCACAAATTTATGATAGGGCACGGAGGAATTGAACCACCAACCTCCTGCCTAATTATAGGCAGGCGCTCTACCGTTGAGCTAGCACCCTTTAAGAAGTTGTTATTGCTTGACAATGATGATATTCAAACAAATTTATGATAGATATCAATCTACAAACTACATAATTATTGCTTTGAGGGACAGAGATTGGAAAGCTATCTTTAGAAAGTCCAACACAAACAATACCAGATGACACTGAAGCTGCATCTGTTCTTTCACTTCTTTCTATTTCAATGTGCCCACTTCCCAGCTTAGATGAACCCTTGTGTGTGTCAGAGGACGAATTCTTCAATAGACTTTTAAAACCTTCATGACTCCTACATTTCATAGTAGGATCAACTAAACTAGCATTCTTTCCATGGAAAGCTTCCCCAACGATATTTACACGTGAATTTAATTTTATATATGTTCCACTCATTGCATTAGGTTTGGCATCAATATGTTTTTTAGATATAAACGTTGATGACTGCCCACCCTTATTGACCAATATCTTGCCATGATCAAAACTCAACCTTGATGCCGCAGCTTCCACCACCAAGGCAGGGATATTTAATGTTGGAGACACCGAAAGTGAATGAGATGAACTTGTTTTAGGATTAGAGGATCCCTAAACAGCTGGGATCCTCATACTAAATGATTTTTCCTGTGCAGCATGGGAGCCCCTGCAACAACCATTAATGTCTAAATATTACTAATTTCAAACAATATCTCTATCATATAAAATGAAGAATAGTAGAAACTTAGATAGCTTGTGTAAATAATCAAGCATCTATCAAAATACAAAAAATATTCATAAATCTAAAATCCATGAGTAAGAATAAATGGATCCCAAATACCTTTCTGAAATCATGATCTGGCAAGTTGTCAACCAACTTTGCTCCAGCAGAAAAGAAACCCCTCCCTAAAGGGCTATATGGCACAATTCCAATACCGAGCTCCCTGTAATGAAAGTTTCAATTTGAAATTTGAAATTAATACTATTAGGAAAGTGGCCACATGGTAAATATGAACTCCAATACCTCTACCTACAAGTTGGAATAATCTCATCCTCTACATCCCTAGTCCACAAGGACCACTCTAATTGAACTGTTTTTATAGGATGAACAGCATGAGCTCTTCGAATTGTTGATGCAGAAGCCTCAGAAAGTCCAATGTATTTTATTTTCCCTTCATCAACTAACTTCTTCATTTCTCCAATCTGTAATAGATACACAAACAAGACATGGCTAGTTCAGTATATAAAATTGGAAATTAAAAAAGTACAACCTAGGAAGAAATACATCAATGAAAATATGAAAGTGACCATCAATGTGAAACTTTTTGTAGTAAAAAAGAATAAACATCCATATCTGATCATGGTTCATATTTCCAATTTTGTAGTTGGTGTAAGAAGGGAAAGCAGAATATAGTTTCCAACACCTATCAAAATAATCCTCGAGACCCTTCAATATATGACACCATCTCATGTACCATGCAACCATAAACACAGAGAATGGTAAGACAGTTGTCAAAAAGTAAATGAACAATCAACAGACTTGTTCATAACAGTTTTGGTTACATCAGGAAGGACAAAGAGGTCCAATAGATTGCAGTCAAGCCTCTTCCCTTAGCCAAAAGCAGCAAACAAATGAGTGAAATAAGCTCCGAATAAGAGGACTGCAAGAGAAAATTTCTATTTAGAGCTTTACACACCAATTTGATCTACAGGAAAAGAAGAATAACACATGCCAATATAGGTCACGAGATCTTCCTCCCATAACCTAAAATATCAAATTACTTGGCCTTTAAAGTTTAGGGGAGATTTCTCCTTTGCTTGAGCTTCCCTTTCGAATGAACGATCTTCTCCTTTTAAAGATCTTTTTCAAACCCAAAGGTGATTAGGTCAAGGCAAAGGAAACAATAAATTTGTCTATCTCCTTTCTCTCCACAAAAATTAGTTAGAATGTTCCTTGGGATTCTCTCCAAGCGCATTGCTCCTCCTAATTAGGTCAACCAAATCAATGTACAGATGAAAATAATGTTCATTAGTGAGACAATGTCACATCCATATAAACATCAACTCATGTACCGTGCAACCTTAAACACAAAGAGAATGGTAAGAAAGTTGTCAAAAAGTAAATGAACAGTCAGCAGACTTTTTCTGAAGAAGTCATAATAGATTTGGTTACATCAAGAAGGCTAAAAAGGTCCACTAGATTGCAGTCAAGCCTCTTCTCGTAGCTAAAAGAAGGACACAAATGAGTGAAATCTGCTTTGAATAAGAGGACTACAACAGAATTTCTATTTAGATCTTTACACACCAATTTGATCTACAGGAAAGGTAGAATAATAGATGCATATACAAGTTACAAACTCTTCCTCCCATCACCTGAAAGATCAAATTACTTGGACCCTAACCCCATGGAAGGCTATGAAGTGGAATAAGGTGTTAAATCAACTTTAAATTCTCTTCCTTACTAGAAATTCTCCCAAGAAGGTTTTCTCGCCCTGTTACATGCATAAAATGGTGACTTGGGTCCTCATATAATGCCCCAATGCTGAGTGCTACATTAGAAAAGGTTTCTATATCTTGTTTCATGGTAAGGAGATTTTGGGTTCAGTTGGGAATCCCTCAATCTGAGTGCTCCTAAAGAGGACTCTATGCCATGTCTTGGGTCATCTGCAGCAGATCCAGGTCCCTAAATCTGTCATACAAGAAGGTACTCCAATAAGAATATTAGTTTTCAACTTTTCATCTTGGTGTATGTGCATCATGTGAGGTCCATAGTGGCAGTCTCTTCAACACACAAGACCTTTGGTAGCACCAAGTGTCATAGCTTCACCCTCAATCCTCAACAATAGTGCCTTCAAGTTCATTTCATCCACCATCAAGCCAAGGGTTAGTCCTTTACTGTTCTGATCAGGGAATGAGATATGAATGCTAGTATGCCCGGGCTCAAATCAAACCACCAAATTTGCCCTCCAGGTCACTGCTAATCACCCATAGCTGTAGTCGTTCTTCTATTTCCTGCAATATTTCACATCTCCATGTACTGCTTGCAGATGTTAAGATCCATTTTATGGTAGAAAAAAATCCCATGACTGTTCTGCAGCATGTTAATTGAAGTTTGAACCATGCATTTTCAGGTGGCAACACTACCCATATTTGTATAAAGTGTAAAGTATTGTTTGCTATTTTTCTCAGAACTGCTTGTGGATAAGCATGGTAGCATTCAAGAATGATTGGAAACAGAGAGCAAAGGAAAGATTACATAAGTGGCAATAGCGTCCAATTTATTTGTAAAAATTACACATACATTTGTACATTAGTTAAACTTGGGTATTTTTCTTGCTGCTTAAGTGTTAATGATAAATATTCAAATACCAGTATCTCTGAAGAAATGGAAAGCCGTGGGTTTTCTCTGCTAGGTCATTACATAAATTATACTTCTATTTAGAAAAAAGTGTATGTTGAAGAGCATTAATTTCACACGGCTGTATTTCGTATTTGAATTATTATTATCCTTTCACTCTGTTTTGATTCTTTTGGTTTTCACGAACACAGACGCTCCCCCTGTTTTGCAATTTGCATTTCAATATACAGTCATTGTACCACCTGAAGAAAATTTCAAGAAAGGATCGATTTCCATACACAGGTATTTGGAAGAAAGAGTGATGTCTGTCAGTGCTATAGTTTTTCTGTTTTTTCTTTTCATTTTTTGACTCTGATAGTTAACTTGTCTTCTTCGGATCTTCCTTTCCTTTAATTTTTTGGCCTAGTTAAGGACAAACTCCTCTTGATTGGTAGAGGTATTTTAAAGAAACATTTCATATAAGTGGCTGTTTGATGCAACAGGAAACTTTGACTAAATTTATCATTGACTTTAGTAAGTAACTAATATTCAACTGGTACAACCCAGAAAGCTTGGTGAGAATCCCAGCTTGAAAAGAAAGGCCTGGAAAAATCGAAATTAACCTTTAGAATTATTGCCAATGATAGCAAGACAGTCACTAATAAGTGACAACTAAACATTATATTGAGAAGTATGACAAGAAGGTGATATGTGGCATATATTGAAGGGTTACACAATGGGAGAATGAAGGGTCTCGAGGGTGTAAATAATCAAGCATCTATCAAAATACAAAAACCATTCATGAATCTAAAATCCATGAGTAAGAATAAATGGATCCCAAATACCTTTCTGAAATCATGATCTGGCAAGTTATCAACCAACTTGCTCCAGCAGAAAAGAAACCCCTCCCTAAAGGGCTATATGGCACAATTCCAATACCGAGCTCCCTGTAATGAAAGTTTCAATTTGAAATTTGAAATTCATACTATTAGGAAAGTGGCCACATGGTAAATATGAACTCCAATACCTATACCTGCAAGTTGGAATAATCTCATCCTCTACATCCCTAGTCCACAAGGACCACTCTAATTGAACTGTTGTTGTAGGATGAACAGCATGAGCTCTTCGAATTGTTGATGCAGAAGCCTCAGAAAGTCCAATGTATTTTATTTTCCCTTCATCAACTAACTTCTTCATTTCTCCAATTTGTAATAGATACACAAACAAGACATGGCTAGTTTAGTATATAAAATTGGAAATTAAAAGAGTACAACCCAGGAAGAAATACATCAATGAAAATATGAAAGTGACCATCAATGTGAAACTTTCTGTAGTAAAAAAGAATAAATTTGTTTTTATATAAATTTTATGGAAAGATGTTGATTACCCAATTAAGATTATAACTTTGTTTTTATATAAATTTTATTGAGATATGTTGATGATAGTAATTTAAATTTTTTTTTTTTGATGCAGAAGATAGTTTTCCATAAATTATGAGTTACAAAAAGGCTGTCATGGCATATCATCTCAGTTGAACATGAAACGGCTATAAAAATGTATTTCTAAGAATTTTGATCAAAACTATGTTAGATATTGCAAATACTCATCTTTTGAATTTATAATACTTTTGAGAATCTCATAATGGTTACAAAATTTATTTCACTTCAAATTCTCCCATTGACATACATTATTCCAAACAGTTTGTAACTTTGTGATATTTGCAAATGCATTTAAAAATGTAGGGTTCTATTCAAATTTAATCCAAGTAAAACAAAAGTTGATTTCTACGGTTCAGCGGATTTTAAAACAATACAAAGTATAACAAAAAGAAAATCTTGGCCAACATTTCCCGAACAAAGTATAACAAGAAGAAAATCTTGGCCAACATTTCCAAAACAGTTATCTCTCTACTCAAAAGAAGAATTCGTATGTCTTTGCGGCAATAATGATATTCCTTATACGCCCAAGAATTTGTATGTCTTTACAGCAATAATGATACTCCTTAGACACCCAATTGATGACACAGTCATGAGTATAATCCCCAAGATGATGCATATCTACATAAGAAGTAGATGTATCAGATCGGTATTAATTTTATTCTTCTGTGCGCAAGTCATCTTATTTGCATTGTAATTGAAAAGCAACTTTCATGAATTCTTATTCCCCAGTTTTCTTTTAGTGTTTGTTTTTCTGAATGTGCTGGTATATATTTTCCATTGTTTCCTCTCTATTTTAACATTGGCAAGTTTTCTAGCATATTACATACTCGATGCCTTAAAGAAAGGTTCAGAGACTCAAGCACTAACCCAATTGATCATCCATGACCAGCTGAATCTTCTTGGTTTGTATATTGCCAACCACATGATGCAAGGAAGATACAATAGTGAGATACATGACACACGTCAATGGAAATTACATATATATGAGCAAGCCATATTTGTTTAATTGACCATAAGACTGACTGAAACAAGCTGGCCAATAAACTAAACTTGAGGCACAGAAGGAAAACATACCTGGTTTTTGCATAAGATGAAAGATGGCTACAATAGTGTTTGAGCCATCTTTGTCTCTAAAGACTCATGCTCCTTGGTTTCCTTTTGATCTCCATTGATGTTCAGCTTTATCCATACTCCCTTTGGGGATTCCATATCTGATTGGTTATTTTTGGTTTTTGAGGGTATTGATAAATGAGTTTGTGACAATCTAGTATATATGCTTGGGATTAATACTCTTGTGTTTGTATTAAAGAGGTCACTTTGAAGTTTTCTAATATTTGAACCATTGACTGTTTGATGGATAAACATTTTTTCGGAGCAAGTTCTTGGCAGTTTGAGCTTTACTTCAAAAGCTAACTTCCGCGAGGGCAATATGCCGATTCAAAGCTCAGTGTTCTCTCTTGCTCATCTTCCTAACTGATCTTGCTTCCGATCATCGTTTCAAAGCACAATTAGTATCTGATCTGTGACTACCTCTGTAAATTCAATTAGAGCTTATATGTAACTACCTTCAGCCCATTTTCAACTGTATTTTTTTTTATCACCAGAATTGTGCTCAAGTTCCTCTAGCCTCTACCCAACATTGTCACAAATATTCCTAATTTCCTCATTTATTCTACAGTGATCACTGGAGCATTTGGGTGCCTACCCCATCTCTATGTAGGATATCCAGACCCCAATGTCTTCCACAATAAATAGTTTGCAAGCTCAGACAATGTTAGACATAATTTTGGATAATAATCCTTTGTCAATATAACTTATGTGTGCCTAACTTCCTTTCGTGGGATCTGTTTTGAATGAAATTGGTGGGAAGATAAGATGAGATGACAATTTTATTAATGTCAAATGAATGACCAAGATAAGTAGGTCAACCATACTTGAAAGTACATCTAGTATAGATACCTGGGTCAGAGTGGGGACCTAACATCCAAGGTCGATCAGAAAAAATTCTGAATGGAAGATTGTGTGCTTGATCAAACTTGGAGAATTTTTTTGCATAGAGAGAGTCTAGATCTGGAATCTCCCAGGGCTCCTTAGAAGAGTTGTGGAAGGTAGTAGATCCATCAGGGGAGGTGTTTCAAGAGGAAATTTATGTCTCACTGATTTGAAATCTGTAGTGGTATGGGGCAATGTATGCTGTTTGCTTCCTTGAGTGGATAGTTAACAGGGAAAAAGAGAAATTTATGTTGTTTATTGTTTGCTGTATGCTATTTGCTACACCAAAGAAATTTAGAAATATTAATCTATCATTCTATGCATAGAATTTCCTCTTCTACTAGCATATATGTACTATATAAGAAAATTCATTAAGGTCTGAACAATATTTTTAGCAAATCTTCCAAACAAAGAAAACTGTAAAACAAGCACAAGATGAAAAGTGAAATCAGACTTACCAATTTCCTCTTGTTTTTTTCCCTGCTCTTCTATATGACCCGTGAGATACTCTTTCTGAAGAATATATCCAGCCCCCTTTTGAAGAAATTTCCAGCCACAAACTCGGAGCTTCCTGATGTAATCCATCATTTGTTCCATTCTACCCTATTAAGCATCAAAATTTCATGCTTGTTATAATTGTATCTGCCATAGATTGACACAGATTCTAGAAAATAAGATGGGATTAAAAACAAATTGAGAAAGAGAATGAATTACCTTTGCATCTAGAATCTACAACTACTACACCTCCTCCTCATGTTATGAATTCTCCCGAATCCCTGTTCTGTAGCTCATCATCATCCTCTTCATTTCCACTGTCGAGCAAGCAACGAGATCGTTTCTTAGCAATATTAAGATAATTAGCAACTCCAATACCTGCCATCATTTTAAAGTGCCTGATTTAGATGCAACCATAATTCACAGAGTTCGATTCTTCCAAATCATCACTACAGCTGTGATTGATGCTGCATGTATTGTCAACACTAGTAAAACCCATAGCATCCATAACTCTCTTTCAAAACTAAAAACCCAGCTCCCAATCACATGAAATTGAACCAGTTTACCATTTGACACAAGCATATAAAAGGGGGGAAAATATATTAGGCTCTGATACCAAGCTAATGTGCTATTTTTCTTGAGAATGCAAGTTTTGTCTTCCCTTATTTGGGAAATTCCTGTCGAATTAAAGATGTTTTTCTCAAGGTAAATAACACATGTCCAGTTTTCTAGGAAAGTAGTTAAGTCATTATTAGGGAAACAAAAAATTTACAGAGAAAGGAAACATGATTTCTACTTACAGATTCTCGGCAAGCCTCAGTGCAGCTTCGAGTGTTGGGTAGTCCAGCCTTCATCATGACTCGGTCCCTTCCAAAAACCTTTAATAATTCAGCTGTTAATACTAAAGAATCTAGGGCTTCCTTCCCCAACTACCGGAGACTATCATGTTGCTATTTGGGAGACTGTCATGTTGCTATCCGCTCTTTCAAATAGCCAAACGCATATTGCACACTCCAAACCACAATTAACAAGTTTCTAGGATTCCCAGCCAAAAAAACTAGTGTAATTTTTTTCTAAAGAGGAATGCTTCTGGCACATAAATAATAGCAGCAATGTCAGGCTCTCCTGTGTCGAAATTTCATTCAAATACAATAATGCCTGGCTCCAGTTCAAATGCAAAATCTACAGAAGGTTGCCTGCCAATAGAAACTTTGAATTACCGCAAGAAAACAGGCAGGCTTCTGGCTCATATAGAACATTTTGTGAAGAAAACAAGACGAGCATTTCCGAGTCAAATTGAATGGCAACAAACACAAAAAAATAAGGCGCTGTGTACAGTTATGAATTCATTGTAATGAAAATAGGAATATGACCAACTATAAATTAATGTCATGAAAGAATAACCAGCACACTGCACAACCAGGCCCTCTCTGCTGGATCAATGACTCGCTAGGGTTTTCTCACGAAGAATCTCCAAGTTTGAAGATGCAGAGAAAGCGAGAGTCCACCGTCTAGTTCCCGTGGAATTGAAACGCTCCATTGGCTATGGACCATTGTGTCTGTAAGGATGGAGTGCTTGCCAAAATTGATGCCATAATAGTTGAAAATTGAACCCTTCCCAGTCCTTCCAAAGGGTTCTAGCCCTTCCCTTAAAATTTCCCTTAAAAAAAAATTTAAAATCTGAATTTTACTCTTCTAATTAAGTTTCAATTAAGAAGGGCATAATTTATATCAACATTTTAAAAGAAGGGAAACATTTGAAATTACCCATCTATAGAAATTTTTCAAAATGTTAAAATTCTTATGCTATAAAGTTCAACTCATCATTCAAAATATTCAAAATATGATAAATTATAATCACTCACTGGCTCATGCCATGCACTTACTGTTTAGTTGTGAAAGATGACAAGTAATCAATTATGACTGCGAGACACTAGCCATCGATATGTTCTGACTCTAGAGTCACTTGGGGTTGCAATCTAAAGTGTTACAATGTGTCAACAACTATGACTATAACAAAAAAGAACTACTAGTCTACTGCTAGGCCTGAAACGAGCTCAAAACTTTGTGCCTACTACGTATGTGAACCTCGCTACCAATGTCCACTATTTTTTCATCAAAATGAAATTCAAAAGGTCGGTTTGATGAGTCCTCCTCTATAAGACTTCATTTCTTGCATGAATATCATGGACTCACGACAACTATAAACAACACTCAATGTCATGCAAATACAAATAATAACATGTATCTAGGATCACAAACCATGCAGAGGTCGATTTATGCATTGCTATAGAGAAGTGTCATTTGGCACACGATATGGAGAAACAATGGTTATTAATAAAATTAAAAAAACAATTTTTGGCTCAAGAATAGTCTTCAATTTGATGGGTGGCATGATCGTAATGTAATCTCCCTCAATCCTTCCAAATATTGTGGTTTCTCACAAATTTTTCCTTAGCGCCACCAAAATACATATAAAAATTACTTGTTTTTACATTCTCTTCCCTTTAAATCCTCATCTCATAGTCATAACTAAGGATTATTATGCATGCACATCCTCACCTTATAATATGAATTGGGTCAAGGCATAGAGATAACCATAAAATATTAAATGTGTCAAGGCTCAAAGAGTAAGAGACAAGTATAAGCAAGTCTTATATTAAATTTACCATATAAGTCTTTAATTAACACAATCAACTAACATTTGACATGTTGGATTGTTTTAATCTTCTTATCACTCCTTACCAATGTGATTGCAAGGCACTGAAGACAATCTTTCAACTTTCCAAATGTTCACCACCCTCATCTATCATATATATAAATGGCGGAGAGATCCTTTTCATTAATCATATCAAACACATCATGTATTCAAAAAGAACTATCAATCTATGCTCACTACTTCGACAAGTAGTTTTGGCATACTTCCCGAGTGCATAGCCCTTGCACAGTCATGTCTTCTTCATCTTGAAGTTCAACTATCCCTACTCCATGTCCTTCAAAATAGGTAATGATCCATAATGTAGGTGACCAAATCTCTTGTGTCAAAGCCTGCACAAGTTGTTAGTATCATGCACTAAATCTCTATGTTTGATTGTTTTAGCAAGTAATTTGTACAAGCCACCATATTGCACAACTTTGGCAAATACTCGGCCAAGATCATGGCTATTATCTTTGACTACAACTTGTTGATCATCAAACTCAGCCACATGTCTAAGTTTTTTCATGGCTAAAACTAAAAAAAGATTCATTGTTAAACCAAGAACCTAAAATACATAATCTAGCTCAAGAACATCACCACTTGATCAGGCATGTTGAATGAGATAGATCCCACTCCAATAAATTGATAAGTGCCATCATTTCCTAACTCCACCTATATGTCATCCTCTCATTCTTGAACTCTGTTGAAGGTCATGTGTCCACATACCACACTCCATTGAGTATGTGTCCACATCCTCTCATTTATGAAAAATTCAACAAACTGGAAATTGCGTCATTCAGGCAGACAATATTATGATTGGAGATAATCAAAGCCACAGCCAGGAACGTCTAGGTAAATATATAAAATCATTTAAACATAACTAGGGTTTGCATATCTGATATTCATAGTTTATTGTGATTCCAATAGCGAATCCTTACAAGATGAGTGCCGAGGATTCAATAAATAAAATCAAGGTTTGCAAAGTTTCTCTTCTTTAAATATCTAGTATAAACCGTCGAATTCCTGCAAAATGCACATGGATGGAGTCAGAGAATACAGAGGGATATAGTTTGACTAACCCAAGACATACAGTTAAGTTTCACCCACCTCGAGTTTCACTCACCCAAGCCACCCAGCCACATTCTCTGATGAAGGTAGCAGATTCTTTTCTTATAAACCAACGCCAACACTTTAGAATCTCCACCAATCTGATCTTTCTAAATTTCCTAAGTCACCCAAGTTTTGGAATCTAGACTTAGACTAACTACAAGTTCCTTCTTAGAGTCATTCGATCCCAGCAAATAGTTCGACCACAATATTCCCTATGAATTGAGCTTTGGATCTGCAACCCCTTCAAACTTTGTATTCAAGCGAATGGAAAATATTCCTAACCAATATTCTTTAATTATCCATTATAAACCATCGAATTCCTATAAAATGCACATGGACAGAGTCGGAGAAGCATCAAGAACTCGATTCAAATGTTGAGAGCCTCATCATCTTTCCCATTCAGAGCATACCCTGCAATCATATTACTCCACAAAACCACATTCCATTCAGGTATATTGTCAAACACTTTCCTTGCATCCTTAAGAACATGAACAACAAACATGTTATCCCCGCATCCTTTAAGGACTACAATGAGCAACAACAACACCGTGCAGTGATCAATTACCCCTAAAGGTGAAATGACAAGAAAACACAGGCATGAAGACTTCAATACCTGTTCTGAAACACACTATCCAGTGGGTTTGGTTATTCAGAAACGAGGCGTGCTGCTGATGGTTGATTGAAAGTGGGATATCACAGAACAAGACAAAATTAGAACCAACCAACACCTACCAATAATAACGTCAAATTTTATTTGATTATAATTTTTTTTTAGAACGAGGAAGGATTGGGAGACTACCATAAGGAGGGTGAGTAAGCGACACCAACAAAAAAAATAAGGAGAAGAGGCGTATAGAACAAGCTACCGATCAAACATAGGTATGGTAGCATTAAAATCTCTCATTACCTTTTTCCTTTTCCTTGAGGGGAGCGTGAAAGGGAAATTAATTGAGGTGGGACATAGAGAGCTGTTGGGTTAAAAGTTGATTCTTGCTGCAAATGTAAATAGATTTTTTTTGTTTTTTTATATTATTTTTTGTTTTATTTTTATTATTTTTTTATATAAATTATATAGATTTTTTTTGTTTTTTATTTTTTTGTTTTTATTATTTTATTATATAAATTGTATAGACTTTTTTGGTTTTTTTATTATTATATAATTTTGTTTTATTTTTATTATTTTATTATATAAATTATGTTAATTGGTTATATATTATATATTTTTAATAATTATCATATAAGTTGTTTAGTTTTATAAATGGAGTAGCCTACGGAGTTGACGATTTGGCTTGGAAGTCGATCATCGTCGCCACTTTTCAGCCAAATCATTGACTATGATTGATACTCTTTGGGACGATGACCAACAATAGCCACAGATGAGGTCCCTACATCCCCTCAAGAACCGACCATTTGAATGCGCCTCCTGCACGTAGACTTACTAAATGCATCCAATGCATGGCAGAAAAAAACACGTCAACTTCGGATCTATGGGTTGAAGGTATTGAAGTTGACACCTGCTCTATAATGACATCTGCAACAAGTAAACCTCCTTGCAAAGTTTAGTCACTTCTTCTAATGTCTACTTCAGTTTTCCTTTGGAGCATGTGAGGAATGTCGATGTGCAAATATCAATGACCTTTGCAAATAGTCGCATTGTAGGAGGGTGCTCATGCTTTTCCTAGGCTGAAATATCAAAATGCATATGGTTATGAGTGCATAGGCTAGAGATGGTTATAATTGCAAATGTAAAGTGGAAGTAGTTACTCTGGCAGCATTGAGACTTGTAAAAATCCATAACAACCGGTTATTGATTGGAGTGATGAACACGATCTGAGCGGCAAGAACCATACATTTGAAGTGATTCGAATGGTCACTGTGAGATACTGAACTGGCCTGTCATCTAAAAAAATAGTGTATCGAGTGCAAAAATAGGGGATTACTAGTTGGGGTCGAACGATACCTTCAACTCACAGATTCGAAGTTGACATGTTTTTTTGGCCATGCATTGGATGCATTTGTTAAGTCTACATGGATGAGGCGCATTTGAATGGTCGGTTCTTGAGGGGATGTAGGGCTATGATGCTTCTAGCTAGGTATCGATATGGTACTAGTTCTAGTACCTAATTCGTAATTGATGTAGGAACCTAATTTTCCTTTGGAACGCGTTTAACTGGGTTTGCTTCAATGGTGCAGCAGGGATAAATATGGTCAAGAGAAAATTCATGCAATTGCTTTGTTAGATATCTGAAGATCGAGGTGCATGGTGCTAATATTACTAATAGAAGGTAGAAAATTTACAAATTTTACACTTCATTGTCAAATTTGTAATTTTCCATGACACAATTAAAAATGACTAATTCATATTCTTCTAGCTAGTCATTTTTTATGCCGTGACTAAATTAGTCGTTTATGTTAGTCATTTTTAACTCTGTCACTTATTATCTAGTCATATTTGTTAACTGGTGACTAAATTAGTCGTTTATAGTTGGGTCACTCAAAATTGCTCATATTTAGTAGTAAATCACTTGAAAAACCTGTGGTGACTAGAATTTTTAGTCACCTAGTAGCTAATTCCTCATTTTGTACTAGTGATTTTCTCATCAAACTCCTTGGTATCCAACACAATTTCCTATCCAATCCACCCTCCACCAAAAACATAATAAAGTAGTACAATATGCATACAGTGTTGAACTAAAACATTTTCCTACATTTCCTTCATGTTCTACCTCAGCTCCACCACTGCAAAAAGACTGTGCATTGTTGCAGCAAATCCATATGAGGCCTAAAAATGTTTTAAATCCAAGACTTGGAAGTGAAGTTTCTTGTCATTGTTGATGTATTTGTAAGTTCGGAATGTATTCACCTATATATCTTATGTATTGTACCCCGATGTTTATTCTGGGAAGTGTCTGTAATGTATTAAAGTCATGTCATGCCCCGATGTTCCTATTGGGATATTCAATAATGTAAACAAGTCATGTCAAGTCATTGTGGGTAACCCTCCTATTGTTCAAGGGTTAAAGTCCCCACAGTTGTGGGGCCCTAGGGTTATGAGACTATCCTATAGAAGTCAACCCTAGGTGAGGCATTGTAAGTCTAGGCAATAGTCCCCACCATTGTGTTAAGAATAACCCTCCTTGTTGGTCGGAGGAGGCAAAGTCCCCACAAGTTGTGGAGCACTACGGTTATTAGACACTACTAGAGATGTCGGCTCTAGTAAGTAATTGTTAAGTGAGGTCAACATGTTGGAGTGGGTTTCAAGTGAATGAAAGAATATAAATAGAGAGTGAGCCTCTCTATTTATTACACACACACTCACTCATTGGGGCGTATGAGTGAGAGGAGAAGTTGTTGGGACAAGAGAGAGACTACTGTTGTCAGGAGATCATCTTTATGTTTTCAAGTTTTACTTTTGGTGCTGATTCTATATCTGAGAAAGTTGTGGGGTTTTCTCCTTTATGGTTTCATCAAGGAAAATTCTTTGTGTCTCTTGTCTCTTGTGTTTATTGCTATGCATGTTATCCTCTCACTTAAAGATCCTGAGATCATAATGTTAGCTTGAATGATAAAAATCTAACATGGTATCAAAGCTAACCTTAGAAGAAGACATTATGCAGCTATAGAAGCTAGGGCTTCTTACTTTTTGGGTCTCTCTCCACAATCCATCAGAAAAATTATGCTAGGCTGACTCTCAATTGAAGGGTGCACCTTTCTGTCGAAGTGGAATTCGATTCTGAGCATTTTCAGTTTTTGGTGCAGGAAATTAGGGCTTCTTACATAAGAGGAATTTTTGAGTGAGCCCAGCATAGGATTTTTCTCCTATCAAAATAAAATTTTAGAGACCTGGGCTGAGATTTTTGGTTGGGTGAAACTCTGGGAAAGTCAAATCCTAGTTTGACCCCAAGTTGGAAAAACCCTAAAATACTAAAAATGATAAGTTTTGGTACATTCACTATATCTCCGTATTGGAGAAGGATCTGGACCTAAAAATTTCATATGCCAAAGATACAATCTTGACTTACACTGTCTCCAAAATTCAGCCTCATATTCACTATATTCTAGGAGATATGATTCCTCCAAGTTAGGGTTCCAGCCTCTTCCAAGATTCATCCCTAAACAGGACACCTGGGGAGAATTTCTATATCTTGGGATAGAAAGGTCCAAATGAAATTTATAAATATTTTCTAGAAAGAGAATGGCCTTTAATTTCTTTGGTCCAAGTTTGAGACCCAGAAGATGAAACAGTGACATGTGGAGGTCCGTACAACTTAATTGTTCTGAACAGTCCTGTAACAGGTCACTTTGGAAAAATTATCATAAGTCCCAATAGGTGAAACCAATTATGATGAAACCTATGGTGTTGGAATAGAAACAGGAAAGGAAAACTTAGTGCAAGGTTTCAAACATAGAGGAGTAGTAATTTCAGAGATACTATAGAAACAGTAACAAGAATTTTTGTAGAAGAAATTGGAAAACTAGGGCTTCCTGTTCCAGGAGATTCCCTCCACTGTTTTCAGAAAAGGAGTACATTGGACAGATTTCCTAGAAGAGATATATCTTTCTATCCAATAAGATCTAAAATATTCCAATTTTTGAAAATTAGGTTTTCTCTGACAAACCCTAGATTAGCTAGCTCCGAAACCAGGACGGACACCTCAAATCGGTAAGATCTAATCTTTTGCTATTTTCATTTGAGGTTCTCATTTCAAAGTGATCTATCAGATCAGCTTGATGATAAGCTTGGTGAAGTTGACAACTTCCAAGCATGGAAGTATTTGATCTCTCTGAAGAAAATGAATTGGACACCTACATGAGTAGAGAGGTTCCAGTTCTAGAGGGAGATGAGGCTCAAATCCTTACACAAGAAGAACTTGGTCAAGGCCAAGAAGATCATTGCTGATTCAATCATGGATCATCTTGTGCCACAAGTGTCTTCCCTAAAGACATCAAAGATGTTTGATTCCTTGACCTAGATATTTAAAGGGAAGAACATAAATCAGAATATGAATTTGAGAAAACAGTTGAATAATGTGAAGATCCAGAATGCAGAGACCATACAGTCATACTTTACGAGGGTCTCTCAAATCAAAGAACAATTTGTAGCAGTAGAAGAGGAAGTGGAGAATGCAGAAGTGGTGATAGACACCTTGAATGGCCTCCCAGGATCATGGGATTCATTCATTCAAGGAATGTGTGCCAGAAGGAAGTGATTACTTTTAGCAAACTCTAGGAAGAAGAAGAAGCTTGAATCATAATAAGAGAAGAGAAGATGGGAGCAACTGAAGATCAAGCTCTCACCATCCAAAGAAGATACGTCAAGAGATGAGGAATATGAAGGAATCAATTCTTGAAGAACCTCTTATCCATCTTGATAATTTGGATAAGAAATGATGAAGTCATGAATGAAGAAGATGATGAAGCGGAAGGATCAAGAAGGAGTCTACCCACGAAACAAATAAAGATAAGTATTCGATTGTCATTTCATGATATTGTTTTGTTATAGATTTGTTTATATTAAGTGAATATAGTATGCATGATATATTGTTTGCATTAATGACAGTATACTACTAATATGCATGTGATGGGTAACTAGCTCATGGTGCTATACAACTCTCCATTGCTACTTAACTAGAATGAAACCTCTTAGCTAACATATTGGATTAGTGCACAATCTCAATGTTGTCCTGGTAGAGATGGAAGGCATCTAGAAAAGTTTCCGTTAGATATGGATGAATGTTGTATTGGCTAAAATAGTTGCATAATCATATATATTGATGCAAAATAATTTTTAATTATGAATATGCCTTATGAAATGTTTCTAACCATACAACTAATGCATTTGACTTGTAGGAAATATCGCGTGCATAATCACCTACAAGAAAAGAAGGATGAGACTTGTTCTGAAGAACAAGTGACGACAAATAAAGAATAATATGATGAGTGCAGTGACATCATTGATGCAAAACCTTCCAGCTATGAAGAAGTAACCAAGAAGAGAGGGAAGACTAGTTCAATAAGAATGATGTCTAAGATGTAGTATCGATACGTGAAGGGAAGTTCGTAGTTCCATCATAAGAGTCGTAGCACGAGGCTTCTCACGAAAAGAAGGCATAGACTACGAAGAGACATTTGCAGCCTGTGGGAATTTAAATACATACATGATGAGCTTGATGAAGATCTTAACCCTTGCTACAAGGTTGAAGATGAAAATCTATACACTAGATGGATACATAGAATATTAGTAGCATAGGAAGCTACTTGTCACTCTGGTACATAATGTTTCAGTGCATAGATTACAAAAGACAGAGGGAGTATGATGCTCCGCTTCAAAGGGAGTGACTACAGAATATCCTGAGGATCGACATGGTATGACAGGATGGACAGATTACTGATGAATCTAGGCTTTACTAAGAGTAAAGAATATTCCAACCTTTTCTTCAAGGTTGAAGGAGGAAGACTAGTGATGCTCCTGTTATATGTCGATGACTTGTTCCTGATAGAAAAGAGGAACTCATTAAAGTTGCAAGAAGGAGACTTGCTGCCGAGTTCAAGATGAAGGACTTGGGGATGATGCACTACATTCTAGGCATGGAGGTGTGGACAAGGGAAGTATGCAGTAGAGATCTTGAAGAGGTTCAGGATGATGGACTGCATGACCACACCTATGGCATCAAACCTGAAACTGTTGAGTGTTGCTTCATCAGATTCGGTTGATGCCATGATGTATCATCAGATGATTTGTTCCTTGATGTACCTGACAAATATGAGGCCAGATATTTTCTTTGCTGTGAACACATTAAGACATGTTCACCTGATGGTTGCAAACTATGCAGTGAGGTACCTGAAGGGTATAGTTGAGTATGGGCTCAAGTATGATACGAATCAGAAGATTAACCTAGACAGTTATGCAGATTCATATTGGGCAGGAAGTGCCATTGATAGGAAGAGCACTTCGAGGTGCTACTTCAGTATGAGATCAGATATGATCTCTTGGTTTGGCAGGATGGAGTCCTACATGGCGCTGAGTACAGCTGAGGAAAAAGATGTTGCCACTTGCTATTTGGGAGGTAGTATGTTTCTTTTGAAAACTACTATTTGATTTGATTGATCTGACTTGCATTTTTGGTATGATACAGAGAGGAGCATTGAAGCTCCAGTTTGTGATATATATCGAGATCTCTCGAAAGAGGGAGTTCTAGCATAGTTGGTGAGACAGGTTGTCTAAGCATAAATCCTGGTGAAGCTCGTAGGTTTCTCAGACGTAAATGGTCCTGTAGGTTGTCCTCAGATGTAATCAGTCCTGGAAAAGCTCGCAGGTCATCCTTGGATGTAATCAGCCCTGATGTGATTCTATGCTAGAAATGGCTAGAGTGAGGTTTGAGTACTTCAAGGAGAAGCTTAGTGTTCTCCAGATCGAGGTTCCTTTCAAAAGGGAAGTGATGATTTCATGAGCCCTTCTGACATGGTGAGAGGATTGGTTCCATCCATGGTCAGATATAAGTGTTGTGCCCTTCCGACATGGTGAGAGGATTGGTTCCTTCCATTGTCATATGTATGTGATGATTCCACATCCAGCATGAAAAAGGGATGGCTTTGTGAAGACACATCTAGTATGAAAAATGACTAGCTCTGTGTGGATTCCACATCCAGCATGAAAAAGGGCTGGATCTTTGAAGACTCATCTAGTATGAAAAAGGATAGGTTCTATGTGTGTTCCACCTCTAGTATGAAAAAGGACTAACTCTGTGAAGACTCATCCAGTATGAAAAATGACTAGCTCTATGTGTGTTCCACATCTAGTATGAAAAAGGACTAGCTCTGTGAATACTCATCCAGTATGAAAAAGGAGTGGCTCTATGTCTGTTCCACATCTAGTATGAAAAAGGACTAGCTCTATGAAGACTCGTTCAGTATGAAAAAGGACTAGCTCTATGAAGACTCATCCAGTATGAAAAAGGACTAGCTCTGTGTGTTCCACATCTAGTATGAAAAAGGACTAGATCTATGAAGACTCATCCAGTATGAAAAAGGAGTGGCTCTGTGTGGATGCCACATCTAGTATGAAAAAGGACTAGCTCTGTGATGATACATCCAGTATGAAAAAGGACTGGCTCTATAGATGTACATCTAGCATGAAAAAGGGCTGGATCTGTAGAACTTATTGTGATGAGAAGAATCAATAGATAACACCCATGATGATGATCCAGCAGTAATGATCCAGATCGAGTGATGATCTAGATCTAGTGATGATGATGCAGCATTGATGATCCAGCAGAGATGATCCAGATCAAGTGATGATCCAGATCCAATGATGAAGATGACTTGAAGATAAATATGACTTGAAGATGAACATGATGAGATGATCCAGTTAATACAGAGAAGAAGACCAGTGCTAACAAATTGTGTCGAGAGAATACCTTCCTAGTTAAGAGGGAGTGTTGATGTATTTGTAACTTTGAAATGCATTCACCTATATATCTTATGTATTGTACCCTGATGTTTATTCTGGGAAGTGTTTGTAATGTATTAAAGTCATGTCATGCCCTGATGTGCCTATCGAGAGATTCAATAATGTAAACAAGTCATGTCAAGTCATTGTGGGTAACCCTCCTATTGTTCAAGGGTTAAAGTCCTCGCAGTTGTGGGGTCCTAAGGTTATTAGAATATCCTAGAAAAGTCAACCCTAGGTGAGTCATTATAAGTCGAGGCAATAGTCCCCACCATTATTTTAAGGATAACCCTCCTTATTGGTCGGAGGAGGAAAACTCCCCACAAGTTATGGGGCACTAGGGTTATTAGACACTCCTAGAGATGTCGGATCTAGTAAGTAATTGTTAAGTGAGGCCAACATGTTGGAGTGGGTTTCAAGTGAACAAAAGAATATAAATAGAGAGTGAGCCTCTCTATTTATTACACACACACTCACTCATTGGGGTGCATGAGTGAGAGGAGAAGTTGCTGGGACAAGAGAGAGACTACTACTGTCGAGAGATCATCTTTATGTTTTTGAGTTTTACTTTTGGTGTTGATTCTATCTCTAAGGAAGTTGTGGGGTTTTCTCCTTTATGGTTTCCCCGAGGAAAATTCTTTGTTTCTCTTGTCTCTTGTGTTTATTGTTGTGCATGTTATTCTCTCAGTTAAATATCCTAAGATCGTACTGCTATCTTGAATGATAAAAATCTAACAGTCATCATCAACAAGCTAACAAGATCAACAAATTTGATGAAGAACAGAAATTGGAACGAAAAGCATCCTTCACATCATTAGATATGAATCTCCTATGCATTGAGGAAGACCATTTTACTAAGGAGCTTCATGGTGTAACAACCATGAGAAATCAAGGGAACAAAGACTATATTGAATCTTGGTTTCAATCTGTCATCAGTCTATAGCATCATTCCATACTTCACCAAGTCTTGGCACCATCATTTCAAGGTATGTTGATCTCTCATATCCTAGCATTCATAAAGTTAGATTTTCTGTTGGGAGTATGAGCATACTTGAGTCACTTCTTCAAAAGTGGCTTCATTGGAAATATGCATACAATTGAATAATTTTTATATTTCCAAGTAGAATAGGGTAGGATAGAGTAACAAAATAAAACTATGCTTTTGTTTTTTATTTTTTATTTTCGAATAAGTATGCTCTCTTCCCGTGCCTTGTTGTGATCTGGAAGATCAGAAAGTAGAAAGATAAAGAATGGGTATGAGATGTTTTCAGGAATTCTTTAGAATTGTTGACTATTTGAATAAAATTCTTAAATCATTTTTTTCTTCAATTTTAAAAATTTAATTTGTCTCTATTTGTTACAAAAAAAACTTTCTTGAAAACAAAAATTACCGTAATTAAGGAAGCATCCGTGAATGAAGAATCCATCGGAAAATGATCCAAGTATTATGGAACCCTTCAATATTGAACTTGGGAATGAATTTGTTAGCTGCAACACCCAGTTGTGTCTGTCAGGTGTAACAGTGAGCTACAACACCCAGCTATGACTGTCAGCTGTAACAGCGAGTTGCAACACCAAGCTGTGACTATCAGCTGTAACAGTGGGATACAACACCCAGCTGTGATTGTCCTGTAGGTTAAAATTTATTAGTTTGAGATACATGCATGTTTCACATCATGGTATGTATTTAGTTTTCATTTATATATAACACATCCATAAAAATACACATGCTTTATTTCAACATTATATCATTTTTAAGAGTTGCAACTGCAGCTCCAACAGACTATGTAAGTCAATATAGGTTCTCAATGCTTGAAATTTTTGGTATGGGTGTGTTTTATATTTAAATTTACACCACTAAAAACATTCACACCTATTTCGGTCACTTTTGGGGGGGGGGGATTTCATTTACTGAATTTTTGTGGCATTTTGGCTTGAAAATTTTACTGGAACACAGTCGGGACAGTCCATTTTTGGGAGACCAAATGGAATTATTTTTAAAACCTGTTTACATCCCAAATATCCCTTTGAATATAGTTTCCAAAAAAATTTGAATTTTTATGATTGGGCATCAAACGAAAAAATTATGGTCAAAATACTAACGGGGTGTTAAGCAGGAAGCTTAAGAACAGAGCTGGGACAGTCACATCTTGGATTCCTTATTGGACATAAATTGAAAAGCTATTTCATTGGTATATTCCCCTATGAATATAGTTTACAACAAAATTTTAATCACTCCATTTTGATATCGTATGCAAATTTTATGACCAAAATGCCAACTGCCTATCACAAATCAGCATTCCTAAAAACTTTGTTTCCTAGCCTATTCATTGGCCTATTTGACCCATCAATTCTTATTGGATGCAAAAATTGTTTCTAATTGATATACCTACATGAATCTACTTGCATCTTCAATTTGAATCACATCAATCCGTTATCAAACAAAACATTTATGCCTAAAACCGTGACTATTAGTCTAGTCCATAATTTGAAAAACACCTTGTCATGCAGGCTGTTACTGAGCAAATTCAGAATATCATCACATATAATTTTTAAAACTTGTTTCTAATGGACATATACCTATAAATTTTATTTCATTTGGATTTGGAATCACTCAAATTGGACGAGAAACGGAGGATTTATGATCGAAACACTGCTAGTGAGTCTAATGTACCATCACTCTCCCACGGGTATAAATTGAATTTGCCTCATTCATTTTTCTTTGTATTTGTTTTATAAGTAATTGCTTTTTTTTTCATAAGTGTTGGATGAAGAGATACCAATCACCTCTCTTCTTCCATCATCTCATATTTTTTTGCAAGCAAGTGCTAGATTTTTGCAGGTCTTTGGAAGAAGAAGGTCAATGCATGCACGAGTGACTCTTGAATACTTTTTCTCAATTTGCAAATGGATTGAGCACATAAAAAATGGATATATTGATGTGAAAACCATACCAATGTTCCATAAGTCAAGTCCTATTTCTACATGCCAAGAATCCTTTACAAATTTCTACCAAAAGAAATCTCTCAAGGAGTGAATTGCACTATGGTAGATTCATTCACCCTCCTCATTTCAAAACCCTAAAAATCCATTCATGTCGAATTCCCATTTTCCACTACTTATGTATTTAAACTTAACCTTTTTATTTGATATCACTACTACATCACGACTTCACATATACTTTTCACTTCTAAGTTTCATGTTGGTTCTATTTTTCACTATGATTCTTCACAATCATTTATTTTGTACTCGTATTGGATGTCGTGGAATTCAATAAGGTCCACCTTCCAATGGTCTTGTCCCATCAACTCCAACACATCATCTGGGATCAATATTAGATTTTTATAGTGCCCTAGTATCTGCATGAATCAATGGAATATTTCCTTGTTGTTAATCATGGGGATTCATCAATGCCTCTTGATTGACAAATCTTGCAGGTGACTCGAATCCAACACATCCATTTGTACTTCTCAAGATGCAATAAGTTACTTTATAGTTCACTTTCATCAAAGGTGAGTTGCTTCACATTGGTTAATGACATACATTAATGGTCGGTAATCCACTGATTTGTTTCCATGCTCTACTTCAGCACATTCATTTGCATGGTAATAATTGTACATCGGTTTTGTAGCAGCTAAAGATTATGTGATCTAATGGTTTCAACAGTGACTTGTAGCATCATTTGTTTCAGTAATTTTTCAATTCCTTTCCATTTTCTTCCATTATTTAGCAGTCTTAGATGCATCTAGTACAACATCATTTCAGATCAGATTCAGTCTCAAATAGTTTCAACTCTCAGCTACATCTCTCTTAGCAAGAGTTTGGCCTACATTGCTCTAGCATCAGTGCATTCATGTCAACCAAGGATTCTAGGGAGGTAAAAATTGAGATAAAATAGCATGAGTTTATTTATTTATTAAGGAATTAAGAATATGTCATGAAGAACCACTAAGCATTGTCCATTTCTGTTTTCTATATAGCATTTTATGTCCATCCATTTCCATCCTTGTCCACTCAATTCTAACACTTCACCATTCACGCACATCCAAATCAAGTCCTTCCCTACATCTCCTACATCCAAGCATAAGAAGATTCCTTGCTGCTGCCACAAAAGAACCAACGGTGATAAAAGATGCTTTGTTGCCACATAAAAACCAACAACGAGAATGAATAAAGCAGTTGATACACATGCTAAGGAAATTGGAAAAAAATGACAAGATGGCCACAAAAACCTACAGCAGAAGAAGCTATTGTGAACAAATATTAAGTTGAGATTAATCTAAGCCCCCACATATGGATCATCATGGACCTCATGGTTTCCTTTTCACTCAAACATACACCAGAACATGGTATTTTGCTTCATAATTTTATGGTCATATTATTGCTTGAAGGTTGTTATTTCCAGATCTGGGAATTTTTATGCATGTGGGCACTACAAATATTTTATGGCTGAAAATTGAGGAAATGATGCATGAGGGCATTATTTGCATTCAGTGTGGGGGAGAAGGATTTGTATGCACCAACAATGGTATATCCATAGATGAATTAAATTTCTAGTTCATTATTGCATGGATCCTCATTAATCCATACTTCTTCATTTATCATGACTGCTTTTGCACTCAACATCCACCAAAATAGGGTTTTGAAATCTTTTTCTGTCATTAGAAACATGCATGCATACTGTAGAATAAGTATGTGACTTTCTCATGTAGTGCCCATGGAAAAGCAGGACCAACTCAATCACATTTTGAGATGACAACTGACGGATCCCCAAAATTGGAAGATCGGTATTCAAGCATTAATGAGGTATTTACAACTGATGGTAAAAGGTAGTCCTATAATAATAATTCTGCAGCAAGTTCATGACCAGGTTCAAGGTTTGCAGATTGTTTTCCCACTAAAAATTATTTCTTGAAGTACAAGCAAAAATGATTGGGTAGTTTGATGGTGATTGAGTTGTATACTTAAGCAAGCAGTATTCTGAATTCATTAGTTATCTCAAGAACCAAAGAGACCAAGAATCCAAATCGAAATTCACTGGTGAAGAGAAACAAAAAGAAAATCCATTAAATGAAGAAGAAGCACATGGCATATGTATGATTTCATGTAATCAAGAAAAACCCACATTCACAGTATTCAAAGGACAATTGTTGCTATTGTCAGGTTGTTTTCTTCATGATTGTGAGGACATGTTATTATGGTCTTTGTGCTCATAAGATCTGCAAGAATGTATGAAAATGTTTATCTTTTCTAGTAGTATGAAAATTTGATGGACACAGTTCAAGAAACTTGGGAAATTAGCTGGGATAAAACGAGATCTTTCATTAATCCAAAAATCATTGACACTCATGATTCCAGCCAATGATATGCATATTTAAAAAGTACTCAGCAATGATTGACTTCTTGTGCATTTCTTTTGAGAGTGTGTTTAACTTCAATTTCATGGTGCAGCATGAAGACATGCCATGGAATAAGTTTGGGGGAGATAGAGGTTGTTGTACACTCCATAGGATCTCAAATGTAATCAGATTTTTAGAGGGAAAGAAATCTTTCGTGATAATTTTGTCACTTTCTCATGAATATTGTTCCTTATATAAAATGCAGAATTTGAATTGAGCATATCTCACAAACCATACATTGGATCCTCATGATTTTTGGATAGGAAGTGCATTATATAAAGAGGAACAACTTTTATTAGAAATTTCAGCCTAATCCAATGCATGGTTTTTGAGAAAATGGCCATCATCACCTACAACCATTTTTCCTATATCTCAAGATCTGTACATCAGATGAATTTGAGCTTTGGGGAGCAGAAGCATTATGGTAAGAGGAACATAATCACCAAGTTTGAGGAAAAAAATGTTGCATGTTTTTTGAGAAAACGACCATCATCACCTACAACCAATTTGCATTTTTCTCGAAATTCGTCATGTGGGTATCTCTGATTTGTTTGTGACTAAGTGATTTAGACTACTAAAAACCTACCTGCAAAATTTCATCCCAACCCAGTTCATCGTTTGGGAGAAAATGACTTCATATGTTTTCTGCTCAAAAGGTTGTGACTCTGCTAAATTTAGCGCTCTTTGGCTATGATTCCACTAAATTTAGCACTCTTTGGCTGCGAATACGCAAAATTCTCCTCTAAAATGGCTGCAAATCCACTAAATTCTCTTCTAAAAAGTCCGTGGCTTTGCTAAATTTTCTGCTAAATCCTCTACTAAACAACTGCGACTTCACCAGTTTTTTTGCTAAATCATCCACTAAACAGCTGCGACTCCGCCAAATTATGCATATTTTTCCTATTCTCACAGCTAGGACTCCACCAAATTCTTCCCATTTTCTCATTTCGCAGTTGCAACTTTGCTAAACTTTCCATTTCTTCTAGCTGCAACTATTCCAATGGTAAAATGAAAGCAACAATTGAATGAGTCTTTCTAGTTTGGAGACTACACAGGTTTTGGGTTGCATGAGGACATTCAACAAGTTCAGTTTTGGGGAGATGTTGGGTCATGGATTTGTCCACATTTTCATCACCTATCGACATATATTTCATCCCTCTGCTTCATATTATTATCTATTTATCATTCCATTTGCCATCTATTTGTTGTAACTACCCGTAAAATAGCATGTTACTTCCATTGATGTTTTAGTGGTTAATCGTGATTATTTTCCTTTATTTTTAATGAATTGAAGAATATTATGCATAATTTTACTGATGATGGTTTATGGAGTGATTTTTCATATTAACAGCAACAACACTCATGGTTCAATCCTCCAGTTCATGATCAAATGACCTTAACAAAAAACAGATGCTAGATTAGAAAACCTTGATTCGCGTCTCAATTTGCGGGCCGATGGAAACGAATCTCAAAAACATGAGACATTGGTTTTGTGCGTGACGGCCTCAATTACTTGAATCTTGAGGAAATCGCCAAAAAAATCTACGGTTTAAGATATACGGTTGGTTCTCTAAACGTGTAATTCCCATATTTACTGTTGCGGTTGGTTTTCCAAATTAGCAAATTTGTTAAAATAGCTCAAGTTGGGGATTTTGTTTCTCATTATCTTGAGAGAACTTTATGTATAAATTTGTAACCATTCTGATGTATTGGGGGGTGGGGAGAGAGAAAGAAATGTTATGCTGTAGGATTTGATCCAGACTCTATTGTAATGATTTTATTTTGATAATACATGCTCACAGTTTATTAATTCTAGAGTCGTAGACTTTCATTGTGGAGATCCAGCTCTGCTCAGTGGAGGAAGGGCCCTCTTCCCTAAGCAGATGTTGATAGTGTTGATTTTAAGTGTTTTATTATGTAAATTTTCTTATTATCTAGTTCATGCTTTCATTCATTAGATTTGTCATAGTTGTATGCTTTCATTCATTAGATTTGTCATAGTTGTTTTTTTGTTAATTAGTTGATAGATCATTGGCCAACATAGCATTTTTTTTAGATTCATGCAATTAGATTTTGCTTCATAAGAATTGATTTTGTTGAAGTGTGATTATATTTACAGTTTGGATTTATGAATAGGATTGAGGTTTGTTTTCTTTTCAAGAAGGTGTGATATAGTTTATAATGAGTTTTGATTTCATACCAATAGATCAACAGTGCCAGGTAGAAATTGTGCTTGCATAGATATTTCACGATAAATTTGAAAAAAAAAGACTTCTTCGGGTTGATAATTTATCTTCTGGAAGTTCAGTCGTTTATTTAATTTGACAATTAATCTGACCAATAGGTTTTATCCCATGTTTTCCTCCATTCAATTTATTTCACAAATATTTACATGTTTCCTGATGGTGACAAAATTGTGCAGGTTAAAGGCGCTTGAGAGGGAGGCGACATGGTCACCTCCTCCCAAGCCTGTGTTTTCAAACACTCAGGTAAGCTTGGCTCAACTCTTTATTAAATTATTTATTTTGTTTATAGTTTTGAGCAGCACACTAACCCAACCATACATGTGAATGTAGGTCACGCTAGGTAGGAGCCATGATGTTACAAGTGGTAGACACAATCGTTTTTAAGTTGATTTCTTCATGCATTTGTAAAACCATTAGGGTTCACCTTGAACCAACTTTCCAGCCATTGCTTCAGCACTGTGATTTAGAAGTTCTGTAATGTTTTTTAGTAATTTCCTTGATAGGATTTGGGTGCCCTTTTAAATGGAATTATTCCCATTCTCTTATTGTTTTAACACTAGTTTTTGAATAAACGTGGAAGTCAACAGAGATGGTCTTACAACCACTTCTTATTATGTGAATTAATTATTAATAGTAATACCCAGTCTTCGGGACTCTGTGATTCCAATATTCGTTTTGGATTTGTGTTAAACTCATATACTATTTATTTTAAATCAATGACTGCCATGATGGTCTTACGACCACGAATACAATATTTAGTAGTGTTAAGAGTTTGTCCCCTTATTAATTAATGGTAACAATTAATAGACTTACAGCCATTTCATTCCTTACTTATCGTTGGTGGAAAATATTAAAGTGACCTGTAGGGTCTATAATTACTCATTTAGTAGATATGATTTTGATTTTTATGTAAGGTTTGGCAAACATCATTTGATGGATTTAATGTCGATACTTGGGGAAAACAAAAGTTTTTTTTGCAGCCATAACAACTAACGTATAGGCTGGGAATGTATTAAGATTCGATTTGATTTTTATTTGCATTTAATTTATCTCATGGATAGTATAAATCTAGATTAGGATATTTGATCCATATATGGTTGTTTATGTAGAATATAAAATTATTGTTTTAACATATTTCCTTGATTTGATTTTAGGAGAGGACTCACAATTTCGTGATTTATCTACGGTGGCATGTAGCCTATTAACTGGTGTAGATTTAAATAATTTTCATTCATACTTTAATACGGTAGATATACTATTTAGATGATCTAAATCATAGATGATGTATGTTTTGTTGGAATAATAAAAACTTATCGCAAGACTTAGTACAAAATAATTAATCTCTTTTTATTAATTCCTAGATCCTACACTAGCTAGTTTGCACCCAAACCCATTTTTTAGGTCAAACTTGCCAAAAATGCCTCATGGAGCGAGTTAGAAAGATCCTGGATAAGATTCTTCCAACCCAGAGACTTCCTAGAATGGAAACTATGCATTACTTATTTTTGCATTACTTCTTTTTCCAGTCTTTCCATCTTTTCTACAGTTTTAAGGCAAAAGCTAAAGCTAGTTTTAAGGTAGACTGCCTTGTTTTTTTTGCACCAACTCACCTCCCTTATTTTCCTCATCTAAAAGCATGATAAATTTATCTTTCCATCACATATGAGCTATACATACTCATTCAACAAATTCCTGAGCATCTTGACTGATTTGGAAAGGGCTTTATGCACCTATGGGGGATTTTGACTAGTTTAGTAAGCCTTCTTTTGTACTGATTCAAAAAGCATCCTAAAGATTTCAAATCCTTGGATTATATATTGTATGAGAAACCTAAAACTATTTAATGATGGCTGGTGTAAATTAATATCATCAACAGTTTGTGGAATATCACAAATTCAATCTCCTTCTTGACTATTTCATACACATTTTCAAGCAATTTTATGAGTTCAATTGTTCTAAGATTGGGCTAAATTTCCACATGTTTTTGGATCCTTGATCCATTTGTGTTGTTTTCTTAGATTCCTAAGACTGGTTTAAGTAATCATCATTTTGTTAGAAGATTGATATATAGTTTTATTTCATTTACTAGTTAAATAAATAATAATTTGGATCCATACAGTTTGTATAATTATTGTATTATAATCATAATGTACTATTATTTCATATGTTTTAATCATATAGATCTATTCTATACATTAATAATATCTTATGATTGCATTCTAATATAATTCTATGTGTAAATAATTCAATGATAGTCTACCTGTATATATACATATATATATTTATGTATTTCTTACTATGTTAAATATGAATTCAAATAGACTTACACTAACATGATTAAAGGATTCTACCTATGATTAGTTTCAAACTATAGACTAATAAAATATTATAGATAAGGAGTGCAACGATGCATTACTAAATCGGTCGTGTAGGAAGAAATTGGAAATAGATGATGCATATCCATTTATGTGTAGAATTCTATTTTCAAATAAAAACAAAGATCTTAATTAAAGTATAGACATCTAATCAAATAACTTCCTAACTACTACTAAACATTTAATCATAGAATAATTAAACTAACCGATACATACTATGTCCTACATTAACCTCTTCAGAGCTAGAATAAAAACATTCTACAATCATTTTAAAACATAAATTATGAACATGGAACCAATGCTAGGAAAACAAAAGTGGAGAAGTTGTTCCTTCCAACCAACTCCCGAAGAAGCCAAGTTACTTACTCCAGAACCCCCGAGCCTATTCACAGAACCACAAGAGAAAAATCCTTCAATGCGCCATCTCTTTCATTCTCATATTCAATCCTCGTCCAATGCTAGCCTCCTATTTCTCATGGACATACTAATATATAGTATTTTTCCCAGAACTTGGTCATTTATGAGCCTCCTGCTCTTTAGCATTCAACTAGGAGTTGTGACCTGATTTTTGAGGATGATGCCTCCTGCATCTTCACTTCTCACTCAGTGGCTTCAACCACTTGTCTTTTCCTCTTGTGAGTCGGCAAACACTCTTTAACAACTATATCCACTTTTGTCCCCCCTTCAACATATTTTATTAAATAAAAATGATTTATTACAAAATGTTTTATTTTTTAATTTTTGCCAAAAATAATAAAATAATAAAAATAATAGTTAAAGTATTTTTCGGCGGAATTAATCATAAATTATTAATTCTCGGTGCATTACATACACCTCCCCTTAAATGATAACACCATCCTCGGTGTTATATGTTTTCTTCTTTATTCTTCCATTTCATCATCTTGGAATAAGACTGGATATGCCTCCCACATATTACTTTCTAGGTCCGAAGTAGCTTCTTCCAGACTAAGGTGCTTCCATTGCACCTTCACTTGTCCGATGGTACAGTTCTAGAGTAAAATTTCTCTCCTTTCGAGAATGCGCTCCGGTCCCACCTGGATCTCTCCTTCGGGTTCCACCTGGATCACATTCCAATCAATCACATGAGAAACATCATGAACATATATTTTTATAATAGAAACGTGAAACACATTATTCACTTTAATATTGGGTGGTAGAGCTAACTGGTATGCAACCATCCCTACTTTAGCTAAAATTTAAAATGGCCTGCAATACTTAGGTGCCAACTTTAAATACTTTCCAATATCAAGGAAATTTTCTTGGGCTTTACCTTTATATACAAATTATCACCCACATGGAACTCTCTAGGATTTCTCTTTAAATCAACATAACTTTTCTGCCTATCTTGGGCATCCTCAAGTTTTGTTGTACCCATTTCACGGTTAGCTCCATATCTTTTAATAAATTAGGTCCTAAAATTAACCTATCAACTAGACTGCTCCATGAAATTTGAGTATTATACTTGCATCCATATAATATTTCAAAAGGACTCATACTTGCAGAAACTTGAAAATTATTATTGTAAGAAAATTCTACTAAGAGTAGGTAGTCTTCCCACTTACTTGGTTTTTCCATGACATACATCCTTAGCATGCCCTATAGTACTTCATTTACTCTTTCAGTCTTCCCATACGTTTGCGGATGATATGCAGTACTGAAATTCAACTATGTTCCTAAACCTTTAAACAAAGCTTTCCAGAAGTTACCTATAAATTTCATGTCTCTATCTCAGACTATTACTTTTGGTACACCATGTAACTTGAATATTTATTTCATGAAAATATCTGCAATGTTAACAACTTTATAGGTAGATTTAACATGAATAAAATGAGCAACCTTACTTAATTTTTCAACTACGACCATGATTGAATCATGCTGTCGGAAATTCTTCGGTAGTCCTATTATAAAATACATACTAATTGTTTCCCACTTCCATTCTAGAATGGGTAGTGGCTGCAACAATCCTGTTGCATGTTGATGTTCTACCTTAACTTTCTGACATTTTAGATAGCGAGCTAAGTATTTTGCCACTTCTTTCTTCATGTTTTTCCAAAATAAGTATTTTCTGATCATGGCGATCATCTCTGGTATCCAATATGCCCTGAGTATGGTCATTTATGTAGCTCATTAAAACTTGTAAGTTTGATTTCTACTATGTTTGGTATGTACATTTTTATGCAGCAACATTCCTTGTTTATTTAGGATGAAATCTATTTTTACTTGATTTTGTTCACTTTTAACAGTATTTTCTTTTAAATTTGATATTCTCTATCAAAATTTTCAACGTTTAGGATCTGATTTTAGAGATCAGATTCATAGTTGTTGCTTGCAAAAAGTAAATTTGCATGATGACTTAAAGTGTCTACCACTTTGTTTTCCTTTCCTTTTATGTGTTTGATTTCAAAATCATATTCGCTTAAGAAGGGAATCCATCTTGCATGTCTAGCATTTAAATTTTGATGATCAAATAAATATTTAAGACTTATGCTATCTAACATAAGTAGGAATTTCCTTCCAATTAGGTAATGTCGCCACATTTTTAAGGCATGAATTGTGACAGCAAGTTCCAAATCATGCGTAGCATAATTATTTTCATGTTCAATTAATTTCCTAGACTCATATGCCGCAACATAATTTTCTTGTATTAAAAACTTGCCTTACCCTTCCTTGCAAGCGTCGGTACATACGACGAAGTCCTTGAACGAATCTGCAATCTTTAGGATCAGGGCAGTAGTTAGTAGATGTTTTAGTTTATTAAAGATTTCCATGCATTTTCAATCCATTCAAACTTTTTACTTTTCTTCTGTAATGAATTTATGGGGTAGGAAATATGAGAAAATCCTTTGATGAACTTCTTGTAGTATCCGGTAATCCCCATAAATGATATGATATTGGTTACATTTTTAGGAATCAACCATTCAGTGATGAACTTGATTTTTTTGGTGTCGACAAAGATTCCATCCTTAGACACTACGTATCCGAGTTAGTGAATCCTATCTTTAAAGAAATCACATTTAATAAACTTTGCATATAGTTGTTGTTCTCTTAATACTTACAAAATTATCTTTAAATGTTCCTAATGTTCTTTTTCATTCTTTGAGTAGATTAGTATGTCATCGATGAAGAAAACCAAAAACTTATCCAGATAGTTACTTAAGATGTTGTTCATTAAACACATGAATGCAACAAGTGTGTTTGTCAACCCAAAAGACATTACGACAAACTCATAGTGACCATAGCCGGTCTTGAACGCAATTTTAAAGATGTCCTCATCATTTATTTGTATTCGATGATAACCAGACCTTAAGTCTATCTTTGAAAAGATAGTTTCTCCATGGAATTGATCGAATAGATCGAGTATCTAGGGTAGTGGGTATCGGTTCTTAATGGTCATTTTTTAACTATCGATAGTTTATGCATAACCTTAAGGTTTCATCTTTCTTTTTCACAAATAAGACCAGTGCTCCCCAACTAAGAGACACTAGGCTGAATAAAATTTTCATCAATCAATTATTGTAGTTGAGATTTGAGCTTTGTGAGTTCTATTATGTTCATTTGTTAAGGATATTTTGATGCTGGTACCACTTCAGGTATCCAATCGATCGTGTAGTCAATGTCTCTTTTCTAGGGAAGTCTAAGGACGTATTCTTAAAAGATGTCTTCAAACTCCTTCAAGACTGGTATGTCTTCTAGTTTAAGTTTATTGTAATTTTCACTTTACATGTTTTTCTTACTTATCTTTTCATTTGAAATGTAGAGATTTCTATGATTGTAACCTTCCTAGGAATCCATTTTACTTTTACATTGTTTCCATTTTTGTCTATACATGTAAAGGTTTTTTTGAACAGTTTAAAATTACTTTGTGTTTTTCTAACCAATCCATTCATATTAATAGATCATAGGAACCTAAAGGCAGAATATTCAAATCTGCACATGTAATAAAATTATTCATCATCAATTTACAATTCTTAACAAGAGTAGTGACTTTATGCTCACTATCAGTGGCTAATTGTACCATCAACGACTTATCAAATGGATATGATACTAATTTACATGATTCAACTATTATAGGTGATATATAACTCATACTTACACCTGGATCAATTAAAATGGAAATAGGTTGATTGCTTACCATACCTTTGATTTCAACCATGGAACTCTTATGATCTGCTTGTCGGTTTTCCAATGTAGTGCAAATTATGGGGATGCTCCTTGCCATGTATCCAACTGTAATTGCTTCGTGGATGGAGTGAACATTAAAATTCTTTTTCTTATTGGGAAGTCTTTAAATTAATGTGGGTCGCCACACCCCCAACATTTTAAGGGTTCTTTTGTGTTGGGTTCTTGTTAAAAACAGTGGGAGGTTCTTTTACTACAGAATTCCGTGGTTTAAAAATTTTGTAGCTATTAGCCTGATACCCCCTATATTTATGTCCTGTGTTTTTATGGAATTTATTATGTTTCTTTCTTGGATCAAAATTATTTTTCCTTTTATTCTTCCTAGTTGGTACATTTTCCCTTTTATTTTCATTTTGGTCGTAACAAAAGTTTGTATTTCTCATCACTTCCTCTAGTGTCTACGGATTATCATACTCAATCCGTTATTTGAACATGATAGAAAAACAACTAAGAAAACATTGTATTTTAGGTTTTTAATCAATTATGTAAGGTACGTAATGAAGTAGGCTCAGAAACGTATTGCATATTTCTTTCATAGTCATGGCTCCTAGCCTCAACTCATAAATTCTTTGGCCTTCTCTTTGTAGTATTGTTCTGATAAGAATTTTCTTTTAAAAATATTTTTAAACGTTTTCCAAGTTACATATATTTCCTTTATTCCCTTGACCTTCTTTATATCCTGCCACCATATATCTTCCTTTCCCATAGGTGGCCATTGGATTTTAATTCATTAGAATAGTTGTATATTTGGAAATACTTTTTCATTCATGACAACCAAGCTTTTGCCTCTTCATCTTTCTCAATTTCCCCATTAAACATTGGTGGCTTAACATTCTTAAACTCCCCAGATATTTCCTCATAGGGTATGTATTTCTTTTTCTTTTTGTTATCATCACTACTTTCGCTTGAATCTTGTTGTTTTCCTAAGTGATGTTTAACTGATTCTTCACTAGAAGTTTCAAGTTTATGGCTAGAAATTTCTAGCTTCCTTCCCTTACGTTTGTAAGGTATAGTTTTAGGTAGGTCATGATTAGATTCCTTATTATTTTCTTTTTCATCGTTGTGTATCTTAGCTAATAGAATAGTATTTAATTATTCTCGAGCTTTTAGAATTCATTCATTATCTTGTTTAACCTTTCTTAGATATGAACTAAGTTCTTTCACAGCTCTTCATAGTTCATATTTATTATCTTGACTGTCGTTTAAGTCTACCCAAATTTCCCCATCCCTTAAAATTTCCCTCTTCATTATTTAGAGGGTTTTTTGGGTGGCGTTCTTCTTCTGTAGACATCTCTACATCTGCCATGTTTTCCTACAAAATACAGTTATCCTTCTCTTTCGGTTTTGTAAGAGAATTTAAGCCAAAAATAACATAAAATTATTTTTTCAGGTTTCTTTATCAGTGTAGCTATGGAGCCGATTCAGGCCCAGTGCTATAACCTCACTCTGATACCATTATGTAACACACCTAGTGTTGTAAAATTGTAAATAAAAAAAAATTACATGCATTATTTACTGTACTTACTAGCAGATTCCTCATTATTTACTTCTCTAAGTTTTAATATAGTTATCTTGTTTGTTATAACAGGTTCTGGTGATTGTGGCAGCAACTAGCTCCTATTGAAACTTCCAGTGATGCCCATGTAGGTGATGTTCTTTTTTTACTTGTTTTCAATCAATTACTTTCTATGAGGGATTTACTTGCCTAAGGCTTGGGGAGACTATACATAGTCTTGACCCCTACCATTATGTAATAATTTGGTTAAGTGACAACTTGAAAGGCCTTAGGACTTTCCATAGTCTAAGCTATGGTGTGTGGTGATCCTCCCTTTAAGCGTAATGGACTTAGGTCCATAAGGAATATAGTACAACCATATGGTGAACCTTCATTATATTAATAAAGTTTCTAGGGTTTAAAAAATATTCTAGTAATAATAAAATATATGGTTTGTGATTGTGATATGCCTTACCCTACGATCCACAATGGTTATGTTCCTTGGAATATTTGGTTTATATTATGGTTTTGGAATAAGTGTTTTATACCATGGTTGCAATGTATTGTGGTTCTTGTCATAATAAACGTTTGGAATTACATGACATGGTTCAAACGATGCAAAGGTTAAGTTGGAAATTAAGCATGACCTAAATGTGAGTTGATAGCGTAGCCAGGAATTCCACACGTTTATAGGGATACACTCTCCACCGTCCATCTGTCCCGACTGCAACTAAGGTTTGGATAGAGGTTTAATGCACTTCGAAGTTGTACAAAACCCCGTTTTTCCTGCTTGGTTTGTGTGGGAAGGTAGAGCCAAGCTCTTCTTTGATTGCGGTGGAAATGTGCAGCTGTTTGAAATTTTGCGTGGCCGACAAGAGCCAAATAGCTCTTCTCTATTAACCATGGAAGGGTATAGGTTGTTGGGTCTTTTGTGTGGCCAACAAGAGCCGAAGAGATCTACTTTGTTTATAATTTATGATGTTGTATGCGTATTTATTCCTTGTTTATTCAAGTGCAAACATCATGCTATTTGTATCTTCCCCAATGTGTTACTGGGCTTATCAATTCCTTTGGTGGATTGCAATGCAGAGTTGTTTCGGCAACCTCACTTTCCATGACTTTGCTCTTCAAAATTGTATGTTTAACAGGTGAGGGTTTTAGCTGAAACTTAATTGCTTCATTTTAATTTGGTAATGATTTAGCATTAAATAATTTCTAAGTTTATTTCGTTTGTTTTTGCAGGTAGAGGAGGAATAAGGGTGCTTCGTAGGAGCTGATCCTTGGCCCTCTCTGTAAACGTGGAGGTAAGGTTGTATCCCACATTTTACTCCATTCAATTTATTTCACAAATGTTTACTTATTTCCTGAATTTGTGAAAAAATTGTGCAGGTTAAAGGCATTGGAGAGGGAGGCGACAAGATCACCTCCTCCCAGGCCTACGTTTTCAAACACTCAGGTAAGCTTTGCTCAACCCTTTATAGAATTATTGTTTTGTTTATAGTTTAGAGTAGAATACTGAACCAACCATAATTGTGGTTGCATATCGCGTTGGGTAGGAGTCATGAGGTTATAAGTGGTAGACACAATCGTTTTTAAGATAAGTTCTTCATGTATTTGTAAAACCCTCAGGGTTTACCTTGCACTGGCTTTGTAGCCATTGCTTTGACACTGTGATTTAGAAGTTCTGTAATGTTTTTTAGTAATTTCCTTGATAGAATTTGGGTGTCATTTTAAATGGAATTACTCCCACTCTATTATTGTTTTAACATTGGCTTTTAAATTAACATGGAATCCATCAGAGATGGTCTTACAACTACTTCTTATTATGTGAATTGATTATTAATAGTAATACATGGTCTTCGGGACTGTGTGATTCCAATATTCATTTTGGCTTTGTGTTAAACTCGTATACTATTTATTTTAAATCAATAGCTTCCATGATGGTATTATGGCCACAAATACACTAGTTAGTAGTGTTAAGAGTTTGGCCCCTGCATAATTAATGGTAACCACTAATAGACTTACGACCATTTCATTCCTTACTTATCGTTGGTGGAAAATATTAAAGCGACCCGTAGGGTCTGCGATTACTTGTAGTAGAAAGAATTTTCATTTCTATGTAAGGCTCGACTACCATGAATGATGGCTTTAACGTCTGTCCTTGGGGAAAACAAAAGCTTGTTTTTGCAACTGTAACAGCTAGTGTATAGGCTGGGAATGTGGTAATATTTTATTTGATTTTTATCTGCATTTAATTTATCTCGTGGATAGTAAAACTATAGCTTAGGATCTTCTATACGTATATGGTTGTTTATGTAGAATCTAAAAATATTGTTTTAACAAATGTCCTTGATTTGATTTTAGGATAGGACTGATAATTTCTTGATTTATTTCGGTGGCCTATAGCATGTTAACTAGTGTAGATTTAAATAATTTTCATTCATACTTTAATACTGTAAATCTATGATTTAGATTATCTAGATCGTAGATTATGTATGTTTTTGGATCCTTGATCTGGTTGTGTTGTTTTCTTAGATTGCTAAGACAGGTTTAATTAATCATCGTTCTATTAGAAGATTGATGTATAGTTTTATTTCATTTACTAGTTGAATAAATAATAATTTGGATCCATACAATTTGTGAAATTATTGTATTATAATCATAATGTAAGATTCTTTCATATGTTTTAATCGTACAGATCTATTCTATACATTAATAATCTTACGATTTCATTCCAATATAATTCTATATGTGTAAAGAATTATGTGATAATCTGTCTATATATATATATATATATATGTATGTATGTATGTATGTATGTATGTATGTATGTATGTATGTATTTCTTACTCTGTTAAATATAAAGTAAATTAGACTTACACTAATATGATTAAAATATTCTACCTACGATTAGTTTCAAATTACAAACTAAGAAAATAATATAGATAAGGAGTGCAGTGATGCATGACTAAATCGGTTGTATTGGAAGAAATTGGAAATAGATGAAACATATCCATTTATGTGCAGAATTCTATTTTCAAATAAAAACAAAGTTCTTGATTCAAGTATAGACGTCTAATCAAAGAACTTCCTAACTTCTACTAAACATTTAATCATAGCATAATTAAACTAATCGATACATACTAAGTCCTACATTAAACTCTTCAAATCCAAAATAAAAACATTCTATAGTCATTTTAAAACATAATTTATTAACCTAGCACTAATACTGGGAAAACAAAAGTGGAGAAGTTGTTCTTCCCAACTAACTGCCAGAGAAACCAAGTTACTTGCTCCAAAACCCTGGAGCCTCTTCGCTGAACCACAAGAGAAAAATACTTCAATGCACCATCTATTGCATTCTCATATTCAATCCTCATCCAATGCTAGCCTCATGCTTCTCATGGACATACTAATATATAGTATTTTTCCCAAGTCTTGGTCATTTATGATCCTCCTTCTCTTTAGCACTCAACTAGGGGTTGTGACCTGATTTTTAGGGATGATGGCTCCTGCATCTTGAGTTCTCACTCAGTACCTTCAACCACCTGGCTTTTCCTCTTGTGGGTCAACAAACACTCTTTAACAGCTATATCCACTTTTTCCCCCCTTCCACATATTTTATTAAATAAAAATTATTTATTACAAAATGTTTTATTTTTGACTTTCTGCCAAAAATAAAAATAAAAATAATAGTTAAAGTATTTCTCAACAGAATTAATAATAAATTATTAATTCTCGGTGCATTACATAGAAGATCTACATCTATGGATCTACTCTACTTTGACCAGTAACTACGATATTTTGTTGTGCTCTAATGGTTTCTTTGTATTCTGCTTCACTGCTAAGAAGGATTATAAGAAAGTATTTGAAAACTGGCCTTAGTTCTAGTGAAGAGCAGGGATGTTCATCACTCCTTGGTTTGTGAATTTTGACCCCACTACTACAATGGCAACAAAAATGTTGGTTTGGGCATGACATCCAAATATTTTCCTTTCCTTCTAGCACCATTTGGAACTACAAGATATAGGAAATTCCTTGGGTATATTCATCAAGGTTGACAGGGACATAATTGAGAAGAGGTTGTTCTCATATGCATGCATATTGTGTCGAGATTGATCTCAACAAAGGCATTCTGGATAGAATGATATTGAATATTGGAATTTTTTCGAGAATTCATAGTTTTGACTATGAAAATGCAACATTCATATGTTGATCTTGCCATCAAACTATGAACCTTCAAGATTCTTTCCATCAAGCAAGAACTTTTCCAAAAAAAGAAAATGGGGTTGGCCTGTGAATCTAAAACTTAAAAACTACATGACTCCCCTCCTTTTGTGGATGAAGAATATGAGAAGGATGTTTTCCCCTCCTTTGAGGAAGAAATAGTCAATCGATATTCTTCAAACTCATAATACTAGTGTGGAACATCAAACAAAGACTAAATTATATTTAGAATGTGCACAAGAAAGGCCGATGATTGCTCTCAATGATTCAATATGAGGATCGAAGAGATTCCATGAATCTAAGAGCTCTGAATTAGATAAGGAGTAGTCACCTTCAATGATTTCTGAGCTTTTCATATATGCTTTATAGATTATATTTGTGGATCCTTAACCATCTCCTAGTGGATGGATCGAGGTGAAATAAAAAGGGAAAGAAAGGGAAAATCAACGATTATTTCAATCCTTCATCTAATCAAATGTTTGAATTTTTGGCTAAAAAGTTTTTTCCACTTTCCTTTTGACTTGTTTTTTGACTATGTATTGAAGTCACATATACATACTTTTTCCGAGAAAAAAATATCATTATTAAAAATACATGAAATCAATTAATATTATGCTAAAGAACATTAATATTAATTGATATTACTAACATTTTATTTTTATGCTAAATATTTTAGTATTCCACTTATTAAAAGCAAGTAATTACATATTCACAATGCATATATCATCCATAGAAATGAATTATGAATTAAAAAAACATGTTAAATCTATATTTAGCATAACCTAATATTCAAATTCTAAAAAAAATCATTTACATATTTCACAATGCATATATCATCCATAAAAATGAATTTAAAGAACAAGTTAAATCTATATTTAATACAACTACAATGTCCTTTCTTGGAAATTTTGGAGAAAATTGCAAATTGGGCAAAATTCGAGCTTAACTAGTCATGACTCTAAAGGGTTCCAACTTTTACCAAATGGTCCCGAATTTGAAAGGAGATGGCATGTCGAGTATTAAAAAATCCCAAGTTGGTTTATGGATACTTTAGAACTCAGAATTTAGAACTCTTCAAACTTGTTTGGGGCTAATCACAAAAAGACCAATATTACTAGGAAATTTTGTTTAAATCCACCCAAGGGTGATGGCCAAACTAGCTCTCCAAATCAAGTACAACCCTCCCAAATTTCAGGACAGAGTATGGGAATGAGTATGGGACATCAATAAATTCCACTAATCATTTTTATTAAGTTCTTCAAGTGGATTATGATTTGCAACATTTGTAGGTTAACTTTCATAGAAATTTCCTAAGGGAAATTTGCATTACTAGCTAGATTTTGACATAGGTAAGGGTAGAATATATGGTTCTGAGAGTAATATGAAACATGGTGATTGTAGAAGGAGAAAGTTGACAAGTCAACTTGAAGGATAGCCAACTTAGTCAATAAGCTGACTAAATCAATGGGTCGACTTAGTCGATCAGCCGACTAAGTCGGTCGGCCGACTAAACTAGAGATTAGGTCGGCCACCTAAGGTCATGTCAGTTCACTGAACCGACATGTGGTTATTTTGTAACCATTCTGTAATCATATATATTAGGCTGTTGAGAAAGATGAGAAATCAATTTAGTTCTCTGTGTTGTATGGACTCATTCGTATAATATAATCTGTTAATTCACCTATTTGTTCTTATCTCTTGTCTCTGTTATATATATGTGTGTGTGTGTGTGTGTGTTTTAGTGTGTATTATTGGTAACATTATGTGATCAGTGAGATTACAACATTGGTTCCATTGTTGGTAGTACATGACTGAAATGTATGCAAACAGATGATACCAGAGCAGGAGATTAAGGACTGGTGGGAACGTAAAGTTGCAAACTATTTGCAGAATTATGCGCGAAGGAATGGATTAACAATCACACAAGAAAAACAAAATTTTTTCACAGAAACGCATGAAAAGTTTATCGAATTAGTGCCCCAACTTCTAAATAAAATCATGGATGAGAAAGATGGAAGGGACTAAAGAACAACAGTTGCTGGAAAAACTTATCCGAGGAGGTAGAACAAACTTGGCGAAGTGGTTTGAGAAAATTGCTAACGACTTTGTGAGAAGCAAGCAATTGAGGATAGAAATTCGATGGAAACAGTCAAGGAGAAATTTTACACAGATCTCATCGAGCAATTCCTGTGTTCCTTACCAACCTTGCTGTTCAAATTCCTGATCAAGAAGGGAGTAGGACATATTGTCGAACCTCGTCCATCACTTCACGAACTACCATCAAAATCTAATTGGGCGGAGAAGCAAAGGAAGTGGGAAAAATTTATTGCAGAAAGGGAGTGGGAATACTTCCTAAGCAAATAGACCGAACTATCCAGGCTTTCTAAAAGCGTCAGGTAGGCTATGGGGGGGTAGCTGGTCATATGTCAAGATAGAGTATAGTGGATTCTAGTCGACTAGAAACAGATACCAGTCACCAGTAATGAGAAGTCGACTAAAAGGGAACTCAAGAGAGTAGTATCATATGAAGGTATGTCGGACATTCAGAAAATAGAGAGGGAAGAGAGACACCAGAGGAGGGAAACAAGATGAGAAAGAGCCTTAGAGTTGCATAGATTAAGGAGTCCTAGGGTGACCAACAAAAAAGAGAATCCGCCAGAGTCAGGTCATGACCGACATGAGGAAGGCGTGGAACAAGAAGCATCCCCTACGAAGGAAGAATTGTGGATAGAGCAACCAGAAGCTCTCCAATTAAGATCTCCCAATGAAGGAATAACCCTCTCTCCATTGAATCCGCGTACTTGGATACAGACTATTGTCGAAGAGGACCTCAGACTACGAGCTGGTGACTTTAATATATGGAGTCGACTAGACGATGAAACATACACTGGATGACACCTCATTATACATCGACCAGAGGAAGGGAATTGGGTGACCTTTCAAGCAGCACCCTCCAACCGAAGTGTCCACTTACTCTTATCGACACATGAAGGAGCACCCCCCCCCCCCCCCCCCAAATATAGCTTTAGAAGACACAGAACATTCAAAATTGCTGAAAAATAGTTGCTGTTGACCATCAATAGCAAAAGTTGACATCAACCGACTGTCAGTCGACGAAGAATCGACAATCAACGAGAACGAAAGTTTCATCGACCATAGTCCCGCAAAGACGAATAAACCAATAACCCCACCTCCTGAGAGCAGTGACAGTGATTCAGACATGGGTCATGGATCGGCTCACATTCCTCTATATGAGGGGGATGAGGACCCCAGATGACACCGGTTCGTCTGTGAGTTGAATTGGGAGGCCAACTAAGTTACAGATAAAGATAAACAAATGGCACAGTTCGCTGGTGCCTTGAGGAAAAGGGCATTGACGTGGTACATGACCTTTTCAGAAAGACAACCTAGAGCAACAAAAGCCAAGATCAAAGCGCAATTTTTGTCATTTTTCAAAACTCCAGATGCTAAACACCTGGCCTCGAAAAAACTAAAAACTACATCACAAAATCCAAGGGAAACTGTCCGCGACTATGATAAGCATTGGAAAGACCTTCTGAGCCAACTAGACTATGTTATAGATGAAAAATTACTAATCTAGTGGTTTCTTGCAGGGCTATCTCAGAAAGTGCGTCGACACATCAGCCTGGAAATGTTCAAATCTTACAAATATGCACTAACAAAATCTCTTCAAGTGGAGATGGATGAGGACATACCTTCTTACCCCATGGACCATAGATTGGAAGAACATCTCGAGAACGTACAGAAGTCTCTAAAGGAGTTAAACCTCAAGAAGAAGGAGATCTGGTGCACCAAATGCTCAATGGCCGGCCATTCCAAAGACAATTGTTGACAGGAATACAGCCGACAGGACGTTTGATTCGTGCAGACCAAATATTTTTCAACATTTGCCAGGAGCACGGGGATCACCCAACAACAGACTGCCCATTCAACATGAAGAATGGCAAGGTCTCCTGGTGTGCCATCTGCGAGACTAAAAATCATAACACGGCCGACTGTCATTTGAACTTGAAGAACGGACAGAATTATCAGGCGGTCTACCGAACCAATGCAGTGGCACAACATAACGAGCAAAACAATCTAGCAAATGATCAGAATGGTCAGAGATACGATGGTCGATGATATGAGCGCCGATATGACAATCGATGTGAAAGCTATGGAGGAAGAGGTCGATTCCCTGGGAATCGCGACAACCGACTGCGTCGACCCATCTAGTGCTTTACATGTTATAAAGAGGGACATCGGTATGCAAACTGTCCATATAAAGAAAAAATTGATCTCAAATTCTGTACTCACTGTGGGGTAGGGGATCACTCACTAGAGGATTTCCCTACCATGTTAGAAAAAATTAATACAAAGAAAAATGTTAATGTCTTCTCCTATGTGCAAAAAAATGATGTAATAAACACAAAAAATTTGCATATTGTAACTCAACAAGGAACAAAAACAGGAGCTGATAACCCCAGAATCAGTAAAATAAAAGAAAAACATGTCTATCCTGACCCACTGAAAGAAAAACAAACATACAAAGAAGAAACCAATGTATTCAAATAAATTGCACGACAAGAAAACGTTCATGACATTCGACATAACACAATAAACCAATTAATCCAGCTTGTACAAAAAGACAACTCAGTATCTCAGTTCATCGATTTGCTATATGAAATAAAATATACAAACTTTGAAAAACAAAAAAAGAACATCTGCAGCTTAAATAAAAAAGACAAAGGTGATGCTGACCCACTTGTCGACCTGGAAATCGAAGGATACCACGTCTGACAAGTAGTACTTGACTTTGGCTCACAAATAAACATCATGACTCGTGACACTTGGGAACAAATGGGCAGACCTCGACTCTATGAGTCAGGAATATACCTGAAACTATCCAACTAGGGCCTAATTGAACCCATTGGAGTCTGGAAAAATGTCGACACGACTATAAAAGAAATCTCAACCAAGGCCGATTTCAAAATCATTGACCCAAAGGAAGGATCCAGTTCCTTCCAAGCATTAGTCGGTTGACCTTGGGATAGAAAGATGAAAGCATCCATATCACTGGACAAGGAACGAATCAAATTAAAAGGAAATGGGAAAAAGGTCATTGTACCCATTCATCCATCTCAAGGGGAACCCTGGACTGAACCTATCAATGAAGAAGTCAATATTTGACAACTCTACTAGATCCAAAACATTGCAGATTACACAGAACCAAATATCCATGGAGAACTTCATTTAGGCAACAAAGACTCAGTTGGTTACAATTTCGATGCTGAATTATATGATTGGGAGATTGAGAACTAGGAAACACAAGCAAGAGGGTGCTGGAATATACAAAAAGTGCAGAAAAAGCCCACCCAATAGTGCTTCATAGTGTCCACTGTCCCAAAAATATTTGAGAAGAAAATTAGGGAACACCCTACCTTACAACCTACCAACCTAAATACTACACAACTACTAAGATACAAGGAAAGGGAATCACCAGTCATGCATGTCGAGCAAGTGTCCAAAAATATTGGTGAACATGGACGACTTCAAAGCCTAGTCGAAACTTTTACAGGACAAGCTGCTAGATGGTGGGATACCCATCAGACAAGACTACAGACCTGGACAACTGCTTCGACTTATTTTGTCGAAAGGTTTGGAGGAAAGAAGTTAACCCAACAAGATTAGATACCTGTATTCACTCAAGGACAGAACCTAGAAGATCATATCAAAACCTGTGAAAGTGGAGAAGACTTGGATACAAGGATGAACGAGCATGGCCACACTTGTTCCCATCAACCCACGCCGACTTACCAAACAAATGGTATAAGATGGAAGAAGCTAGAGGTGAAAAATTCTTATGGCACGAACTCAGGGAAATTTTTATTAAAGATTTCAACTTTATACCACAAAACAAAAACTTGGTCGAAACAACATAACAGATTAAAGAATTTATACAACTGACCGAAAACAAACCCTTAAAAGATAACTGACAGACAAGGAAATGTAACACTATACAAACAAGACTAAAGCCACAGTCAACAAGATTACAATTAGAAAATGAAGACACAGAAGGAAAAAGATTTAAATGGAAATCCAACCATGTCGAAATGACCAAACCTATTTGTACAATCCTGAAAGTCGAAACAACCGAAAAATAAGATACCGACAAAATGACTACAGTCGACTTCCCTACCACATTCTCACAATTCAAAGAAGAAATTCGACCAATCAATGAATCCAAAGCACCAGAATGGATAGATGCTAAAGTCAAAACTAAAGAATTCAACATCTCAAATGATGATCGACCAAAAATGGAAAATATTGGTGACTACTAGAGCAAAGAATAGACCACAGAGATAGTGAGCTTATTAAAGGAGTTCCAAGATGTATTTGCTAGAGGTTATAAAGACCTCAAAGGCTTAGTTCACAAAATGGGAGAGATGAAAATTGATATTAAACCTGATGTTCGACCTGTGAAGAAAAGGCCTTATAAACTAGCTCACAAATACAAGGAGATAGTTAAAAAGGAAATTGATAACATGTTGGCAGCAAGCATCATCTACCCTATCGACCAATTAGAATGGGCAAGTCCAATGGTTGTACAACCTAAGAAACATGACCCGACCAGACTAAGAATTTGTGTTGACTTCAGGGAACTAAACAAAGTAACACTGACAGACCCATTTCCAACCCCTTATGCAGATGAAATCTTGAATGAAGTTGCATGACATGAATGCTACTCATTTACAGATGGATTCTCAAGCTATAACCAAGTGCCAATAGCTAAAGAAGACCAGAAGGAGACAACCTTTGTGTGTGAATTTGGTTCATTTGCTTACAAAGTTATGCCTTTTGGATTAAAGAATGCACCTGCAGTGTTCTCTCGAATTGTTGTCAAAACATTTCAAGAATATATCTATAAGACCATGGCAATATACTTTGATGATTGGACATTACACTCCATGCTAAAGGATCATTGCAAATGGCTCAGACTTATGTTGGAGAGATTTCGACAGATTCAACTATCCCTAAACATCAAGAAATGCATATTTGTGACCCCCATAGGGATATTATTAGGGCACATTGTCTGTAAGGAAGGCATTAAGGTTGACTTTGTGAAGATCAAAATTATCCTCGACCTAAAACCACCAGTAAACCCAAAACAAGTCAAGGTGTTACTTGGCCACACCGAATATTACAGAAAATTCATAAGATATTATTCAGATATGACCTATCCTCTTGAAGAACTATTAAGAGAAGATCAAGAGTTTAACTGGACAGAGGAATGCCACATATCATTCAAAAAATTAAAAAGAAAACTAGTTGAAGCACCAATCCTAAAATTTCCAAACTGGTCGATCAAATTCCATGTTCATATTGATGCATCAGGCCTAGCAATAGGAGCAATCTTAACTCAACCAGGAGAGGATGGAATGGATTATCCTATAGTTTACAGTAGCAGAAAATTAAATAAGGTTGAAAGAAACTATTCGACAACAGAGAGAGAAGCCCTAGGAATGGTCTTTGCACTACAAAAATATTGACATTATCTCTTAGCTAACCCATTTATATTCTATACAGACCATCAGGCCTTGAAGTACCTCGTCAATAAACCACTACATCATGGAAGGATCTATCGATGGCTACTTATTTTCCAATAATTTGAGTTTGAAGTCGTTGTCTGACCAGGCAAGATAAATGTAGGTCCCGACCATTTATCTCGAATCGACATAGGAGAAGAACCAACAGGAGTCGACGATGATTTACCTGATGCATATTTATTTCAGATAGAAGCAGTCCCAGCAGAACTAGAAGAAATAGCTCAGTTCTTAGAAGATGGACATGCACCAAAAGGTATGAACACCAAGAAAAAGCAGATCTTAGTTATGAAGGATGCACCATATAGTCTTATCAATGGATTTTTATACAAAATGGGATTAGATGACATCCTCAGAAGATGTGTACTAGAACATGAACGAGACAACATTATGCATGAAGCATACTATGGACCTGCTGGAGGACACTTTCAAGCGGACACAACTGCGAAGAAAATCCAACAATCAGGATTATGGTGGCCGACACTCCACAGAGATTGCAAAAATTTTGTTAGTCGATGTGACAGATGTCAACGACTAGGTCGACCTCTGCCTAGCACATAAATTTCTTTGATATTAGTAAACCCAAGTCTCACATTTGAAATCTGGGCCATAGAATTCATAGGACCATTTCCTATACCAGCAAAAAGGACAGGCACAAGCTATATCATTACTGCAGTTTAATATGTCACTAAGTGGGAAGAAGTTGAACTAGTCGACACATGTTCTAGTGAGATAGCTACTAAGTTTATCTATGAGAATATCATCACTAGATTTGGATGTCCACTAACCCTGATTAGTGACTAGGGAACACACTTCATCAACAGAACTATCAAAACCCTAACAGACCAATTCCAAATCGACCATCGTCGGAGTATAGCATACCATCCTCAGTCGAATGGGGCAATTGAAGCATTCAATAAAACATTAACAAGAGGAATAACCAACATATGTAATGCTGATAAGGATGACTGGAATGAGAAAATACCTGCAGTATTATGGGCATACAGAACAACATATAAACGATCGACCGACCAAACTCCTTTTTGACTAGTCAATGGACAAGAAGCAGTAGTTCCACTACACTTCCGACAACAGACCCCTATCATTGTAGAAATACTACATGTCGATGTCGAACAAGGAAGGAAGGACCGACTATTGCAACTCAACAAACTTGAAGAGCATTGACTAATGGAAATACAACATCAAGAAATCCAGAAACAACAACAAAAAGCATGGCACGACCGCCACATCAAGAACAAAAACTTGTCGGTTGGAGACCTTGCTTTACTATACAATAGTCACGTCAAAGGTAAACCTAAAAAGCTCCACAGAGAATGGATGGGACCTTACGTTGTCGAAGAGATACATCCCAACGGATCAGTCCGACTAAGGATGTTATAGGGCATAGTATTTCGGAAGCTCGTTAATGGAGCCCGACTAAAACGCTACAGAAAATAATTCAAAAAAAAAAAACATATAACGACCATAACCGTCAACCAAAAGCCATAAAAACTTTATAAAAAAAAAATTCAACAAAACAAAAAAATACCTTACTTACAGAAAACTATGATAGAAAATCACCATCTCGACAACCGCCATCATGGCCATCGACATAACACCATCGACCTGCCAGGGTGAGTGTGATTGCAATTATTTTGGCCACAATCTATGGCGTTCGGGTTGTGATTTGGCTAATCATCAACTCCTTGGAGTTCTTACCCGAAGATGACCTAGTGAGATCATCGACCAGTTTCATCGACCGACCACTCCCATCGACCATTCTCATCACCGACATCGACCGACAACCTCGATAGTCCCATCGTGCATTCATGACATCGAGCGCCGAAAGCAATTCGCCATTAATGCACACTCAAATATTCAAGTTGGAACATCACATCCACCATTAATACACCCATCGATGCACACATCCACAACATCGCCTATAAATACTGGATCGTCGAAGGATCATTCACTGCAATCCATCCAGAGTGAGCATCAGAGCATCCAGTCAACTAAAAGCAAAGAACCCCTTAGTGAAATCGACCACCAAACCGATACAATGGCCCCTAAACAAACTAGAGCCTTGACCAAAGGCAAGGAAATGCAGGCCACGGATACACCTTTAGTCCGTAGGTTGAAAAACGTCAAACACGCCAAAGTACAGGAAGGCTCATGGCAAAAACTATGGATCGAAATGCAAGAATGGGCCTTTGTTGACAAAAAGGCCACTCAAGCAGTAGAGAAAATTAAACACAGCACTATCTTCGGCTATTCGAATGCACCACTTATAGCCAGCTTTGGTGGCACGAAGGAAACTACTGTCAAATTCATCATCAGCTGATATCACAATGGCCGGTTCTACTTTGACCATCCGGTTGACATCTCTGGAGAAGTCATCTCCAAGCTGACCGGTCTCTCTAACGAAGGAAACCTTGTACCAGTCGAAATCAAAGAAGGACTGGTCGAAGAGCTCATTGGGTCATTTTCGGGTAAGAACTCCAAGAGGTTGATGATTAGCCAAATCACAACTCGAATGCCACAAATTATGGCCAAAATAATCGCAATCATAGTCACCCTGGTAGGTCGAGGTAGCGACCTTAAGTTGGACATGCTAGAAGCTGTCGACACCATTGCCACCGAAGGACAAATATACAAATGGGCTGGATATGTCACCAACATGGTGAAGACCATCTATGAAAGATGTCAAGAAATGTTGGGAATCATCAAGTTCCCCTCCCTCATCTTATGTATTGTCGCATACCACATCTGCCCAGAGGGGAGTCCAATCTTTCGAGAATCATCCAATTTTGACATGTGGAGATTTAAGCCATTCTCCTAGAGAGGAACCGTGCACGAGCTTGAACGCAGAAAAGTACTGTTGGAGAACTGGTTTCAACAACTCAAAGTCCACACGACTAGATGGAGGGTGCCTCAAAACATCTGAAGAAATCTATCGATGAACTCCCATATCTAGCTGGAGCTCGACTATACCTCGGTGTGTTACATGCAAGGCAACAATTCAAACGCCAAATCCCTCGACTACTATCCATTTGTCGACTAGATCTTTCGAGAACTGTCTCAACAAGACAAAACAAAAATACCAGTATCAGCAGTAGCAAAGCAGATCAACTTCTCGATCGAGGAGCTGCTCATAGACTAGGAAAAAGAGGAAGACTATGAGCTCAACCTATATATCAGAACATTTGTGTCAGAGGAGACACTGGTCAAACACACCAGTCGACTGCAAATAACCATCAAACCTCTGACCACAAAAAGGGCAAAACCCCAGACTGCAAAGCCGCAGCCACAGCAGTAGATAATTACTCCGGCTGTAAAAAGTGTCATCCCGACCCAAGAGCCAAGGGGGGAGACAGAGCCAGAAAACCCTGAGTATGCTGTTACAAAAGGAATTATTTGAAAATTGTCAAAGGAGATAGCAGCAGCCAAGAAGAAGCTGAAAACACAACAACAACAATAAGGTAAAGGTAAGTGCAAGCTTATCCTTTCTGAATCATCAGAAGACGAGGAGGAACTGGCATCCATGGCCCTCGACATCATAGAGGATGCCGCAGCAAACAAGGTGCCGATCGAAACCCAGTTCCAGAGATTCGTTGACATGGGTGCACAAGCAGGCTGACCGAAGAAAGCTAAGACTAAGACGATGCCTGAAAACGTTGTCAACATTGAGTCAACGCCTCCACCCCCATCATCGACAAAAATAACTGAGGAACAAGTACCGGCACCATGATCAGTAAGCCCCCTCGACTTATGCAAAAGTGAGATGACAGAGGCTGTGAAAGCAAAGTTCGACAAAGATAGAGATTTGCAGGCGTTAATTAAGAAACCACCTGACATATTTACATCAGCACACAAGATCTCTACAAAAGCACCTCTCTTCACAACTGGAGGATACCAACCAGGATAGGATGCACAGTCCAGAACCTTTGCAACCATTACATCGACTTTTGAGAGAAATCCCGACAAGGAAGCTGAAGTGATTGCACGTCGGTGCTCGACTATCACACCGACTGTACCTGCACCCCAAGCCGACCTAATAGCCACTGATGAAGCTAGGATTATTGGATTTTCTTCGCAGTTGTGTCCTCTTGAAAGTGTCCTCCGACAGGTCCATAGTGTGCTTCATGCATAATGTTGTCTCGTTCATGTTCTAATACACATCTTCTGAGGATGTCATCTAATCCCATTTTGTATAAAAAACCATTGATAATACTGTATTGTGCAGCCTTCATAGCTAAGATCTGTTTTTCTTGGTGCTCATACCTTCTGGTGCATGTCCATATTCTAAGAACTGAGTTATTTCTTCTAGTTCTACTAGGACTGCTTCTATCCAAAATAAATGTGCATTAGGTAAATCATCGTCGACTCCTGTCAGTTATTCTCCTATGTCGATTCGGGATAAATGGTCGAGGCTTACATTTAACTTTCCTGATCGTACAACGACTTCAAACTCAAATTCTTGGAAAAGAAGTAGCCATTGACAGATCCTTCCATGATGTAGTGGTTTATTGATGAGGTACTTCAGGGCCTGATGGTTTGTATAGAATAAAAAATGGGTTAGCTAAGAGATAATGTTGATATTTTTGTAGTGCAAAGACCATTCCTAGGGCTTCTCTCTCTGTTGTCGAATAGTTTCTTTCAGCCTTATTTAATTTTCTGCTATTGTAAACTATAGGATAATCCATTCCATCCTCTCCTGGTTGAGTTAAGATTGCTCCTATTGCTAGGCCTGATGCATCAATATGAACATGGAATTTGATCGACCAGTTTTGAAATTTTAGGATTGGTGCTTCAACTAGTTTTATTTTTAATTTTTTGAATGATATGTGGCATTCCTCTGTCCAGTTAAACTCTTGATCTTCTCTTAATAGTTCTTCAAGAGGATAGGTCATATCTGAATAATATCTTATGAATTTTCTGTAATAGCCTGTGTGGCCAAGTAACACCCTGATTTGTTTTGGGTTTACTGGTGGTTTTAGGTCAAGGATAATTTTGATCTTTGCAAAGTCAACCTTAATGCCTTCCTTATAGAAAATGTGCCCTAATAATATCCCTATGGGGGTCACAAATATGCATTTCTTGATGTTTAGGGATAGTTGAATCTGTCGACATCTCTCCAACATAAGTCTGAGCCATTTGCAATGATCCTTTACCATGGAGTATATTGTCCAATCGTCAAAGTATACTGCCATGGTCTTATAGATATATTCTTGAAATGTTTTGACAACAATTCGAGAGAACACTACAGGTGAATTCTTTAATCCAAAAGGCATAACTTTGTAAGCAAATGAACCAAATTCACACACAAAGGTTGTCTTCTTCTGGTCTTCTTTAGCTATTGGCACTTGGTTATAGCCTGAGAATCCATCTATAAATGAGTAGCATTCATGTCATGCAACTTCATTCAAGATTTCATTTGCATAAGGGGTTGGAAATGGGTCTATCAGTGTTACTTTGTTTAGTTCCCTGGAGTCAACACAAATTCTTAGTCTGGTCGGGTCATGTTTCTTAGGTTGTACAACCATTGGACTTTCCCATTCTGATTAGTCGATAGGGTAGATGATGCCTGCAGCCAAAATGTTATCAATTTCCTTTTTGAATATCTCCTTGTACTTGTGAGCTAGTTTATAAGGCCATTTCTTCACAGGTCGAACATCAGGTTTAGTATCAATTTTCATCTCTCCCATTTCATGGACTAAGCCTTTGAGGTCTTTATAATCTCTAGAAAATACATCTTGGAACTGATTTAATAAGCTCACTATCTCTGTGGTCTATTCTTCGCTCCAGTAGTCACTAATCTTTGCCATTTTTGGTCAATCATCATTTGAGATGTCGAATTCTTTAGTTTTGACTTTAGCATCTAGCCATTCTGGTGCTTTGGCTTCATTGATTGGTCGACTTCCATCTTTGAACTATGAGAATGTGGTAGGGAAGTCGGCTGCAGTCATTCTGTCAGTATCTTGTTTGTCAGTTGTTCCGACTTTTAGGATTGTACAAATAGGTTTGGTCATTTCAACATGGTTGGATTTCCATATAAAGATTTTTCCTTCTATGTCTTCGTTTTCTAATTGTAATCTTGTCGACTATGGCTTTAGCCTTGTTTGCATAGTGTTACATTTCCTTATGTGTCGGTTATCTTTTAAGGGTTTCTTTTCAGTCGGTTGTATAAATTCTTTAATCTGTTTTGTTGTTTCGACCAAGTTTTTGTTTTGTGGTATAAAGTTGAAATCTTTAATAAATTTTTCCCTGAGTTCATGCCATAAGAAGGTTTCACCTCTAGCTTCTTCCATCTTATACCATTTGTTTGGTAAGTCGATGAGGGTTGATGGGAACAAGTGTGGCCATGCTTGTTCATCCTTGTATCCAAGTCTTCTCCACTCTTTTTCATAGGTTTTGATATGATCTTCTGGGTTCTGTCCTTGAGTGAATACAGGTATCTGAGTTTGTTGGGTTAACTTCTTTCCTCCAAACCTTTTGAAAAAATAAGTCGAAGCAGTTGTCCAGGTCTGTAGTCTTGTCTGATGGGTATCTCACCATCTAGCAGCTTGTCCTGTAAAAGTTTCGACTAGGCTTTGAAGTCGGCCATGTTCACCAATATTTTTGGACACTTGCTCGACATGCATGACTGATGATTCCCTTTCCTTGTATCTTGGTAGTTGTGTAGTATTTAGGTTGGTAGGTTGTAAGGTAGGGTGTTCCTTAATTTTCTTCTCAAAGATTTTTGGGACAATGGAAACTATGAAGCACTGTTGGGTGGGATTTTTCTCCACTTTTGTATAGTCCAGCACCCTCTTGCTTATGTTTCATAGTTCTTGATCTCCCAATCATATAATTCAGCATCGAAATTGTAACCAACTGAGTCTTGGTTGCCTAAATGAAGTTCTCCATGGATATTTGGTTCTGTGTAATCTGCATTGTTTTGGATCTAGTAGATTTGTCGGATATCGAATTCTTCATCGATAGGTTCAGTCCAGGGTTCCCCTTGAGATGGATGAATGGGTACAATGACCTTTTTCCCATTTCCTTTTAATTTGATTCATTCATTGGTGATATGGATGCTTTCATCTTTCTACCCTGAGGTTGACACAGAAAAAATGCTCGAAAGGGACTATCAGCTATTTGAGAGCATGGTGTCAACACTCCAAGCTCACATTCAAGAAACAAAGGAGGCCCAAAAAGAGGAATCTACCCGACTCCTAATGGCACATCACACTGCATTTTCTAAATCCTATCAAGTGCTGCAGAATCATATGGAGGAGTCTGTCGTAACTGATGAAATACTAAGAGACTGGACTAATTACTATGGGAAAGTCTATTAGCAGACTCGACAGACTCGACAAGGGATTCAGGCATTGTAAAGTAGAAAAACCACTAAGGAAGCACTCAGAACAACAATAGAAGAATAGATAGTGCTTGAAAATGCCAAACTGTAGAAACTAGAAAGGGAAGCACATCAATGGGTGCAAAAATCTCTCCCTAACTTGGAGAAAGTTGACATCATCTGCCCACAGATGAAACAACTTATCGAGACTGCAGAAGAGAAGGACCAGTTTATGGGTCCCAACATGGAGAGGATAGCCGAAGTCTCCATTTCAGAGAAGATGTCGATATTATCAAGCTTGACCACACTCACCATCGACATCCAAAATTTTTTGCAGAGTTGGAAATATTTCCAACATCACCTCGCAGTAAGAGCCCCAGCCATTGTAGAAGTCTGCGTATAGAAAAGACCGACCATTAAACTTCACAGCCCACCGCAATAACTATTGATACCACAGAGAATTTTGTACCTCCCTGTTTCTTTAGGACGAAGAAACATTTTGTTCATGGGGGAGATGTACAAGGAGCAAGTCGACAAGTCGACTTGAAGGATAGCTGACTTAGTCGATCAGCTGACTAAGTCGATAGGCTGACTTAGTCGATCAACTGACTAAGTCAGTCAGCCGACTAAACTAGAGATTAGGTTGGCCACCTAAGGTCGTGTCAGTTCACCGAACTGACAGGTAGTTATTTTGTAATCATATATATTAGGCTGTTGAGCCAGATGAGAACTCAGTTCAGTTCTCTATGTTGTATGGACTCAGTTGTATAATATAATCTATTAATTCACATATTTGTTCTTATCTCTTGTCTCTGTTATATATATAT
>LPNX011233197.1:280955-298661 GCA_001517045.1 Pseudotsuga menziesii
ACTAGACATCATAAAAATCAAAGGGAAACCAGCCCACAAATATTATACAATACTCCTTCAATATTGAAGCCAAAGTCATGGAAACTAGTGACCCAATGGTAGGGGAATGCAAGCTTTTCACACATGAGTTTCTTGGATTTCGACCCACAGAGGATATGGAAGTGAATTTACAAAGTAATACATCATATATGGCTGTCACAACATCCTCAAACTCATAGAATATCTATTAAAAATCTAGTATAAAGCTACTTCAATATTGAAGGCAAAATCCATGAATATTAGTGATACAAAGGTATGAGTATGCAAGATTTTCATGGCACGCCTTGTCTTCTAGTCCCTTCCTCTTAAATGGGAGTTTCCATCCTTTACCAATTCAAATTAATTGGCTAATTATATGATATTTGACACCGCATAACCATCCAATAATGTTACATTACCCATTTGTTCAAATTTGGATGAATATCATGCCAATTGTGCTAGGAATCTAGTCACCCAAAGGCTCCACAAGATTCCAAGTGTCTTCATGAACCCATGCCATATTATTTTATTAGAATTTATCATTTATGTGACACAATTCTTGTATTACACCCTTCCAAACATCATGAGTACAAAATATAGATCATGAAAGTACATAACAACATCATACAAATATACATCAAGAAGGTACCTCATCAAAGAATCATGAAAGTGCTTGTACATCCAAGTAAGTAGATCATCATGTGGCCCATACACACAAGCATCAATTATTATATCATATCTTCTCCAATGGCATAGGTGAGGATCACATGTCATATAATGCTGCTCCAAAATAATTTAAGATGCATCAAAATAATAATCAGCCATGTGTTCTTTCATCCAAGAAGTGAATGACGAACCTCCATCAAAATATGAACCCAATAAGGAGCAAAGAAAACATGAAGAATTCAAGTGGCTCAAATAATTCTCATCAATACACCCATGAATATGTATATGATAATGAAATAACATAGGATGTTGTTGCCAATAATAATTTTCTTCAATCATATATCTCTTCACCCAAGTGTGGGATGAAGTTCCTCCAACATCAAATGGACTAGGCAAGGAGCAAGTAAAATCATGAGTCTGCAAGTGACTTAAGTGAACATCATAGGTGCACCCATGTATATGTGTATCATCATAATGTAACAAAGGATGCTATTGAAAATTTAGATAAGATGGTTCTCTAATAATTTCATCATCAAAAGTAGAGATAGAAGTTTGATACTCCTCATGTGGCACCATTAAAAAGAAACATTTCAACCATACTTCATTAGGATGAATGCTTCAAAATATTGGAGTGTAGGATGTAGGAGAAAGAACCAACTCACCCAAATGATCAAAAAGTGAAAAAATTTCATCATGTGAAGGATCCATAGGGGTAGGATTATGCACCTCCCTTAAAAATGCAAAACTTTCCTCATGGGTTGGTTCCAAGGTGGTGGAATCATGCACTTCTTAAAAAAGTGTGTAACCATTTTCAAGAGGCAACTCAAGTTCCTCTTACACCACAACAAGTGATTGGCTCTCATCAATATAATCTTCAAACACATCAAGAAATTCCAATTTTTCATGTTTCTCATGATCCCTCATGTCATGGGAATCCTCCAAGGAATCTACCATATGACAATCTGAAACATAGGAGGAAGAACAAGTATCTTGTAACCTCTCAAGAAGTTGCTCATTTTTAATTTTGAGCTTATGAATATCCTAATTATTATTCAAGTATGCTTCATGTAACCATTCATTAAGCTCAACCAAATTGTTTCTGTCAAAAAGAAAATATATGAAATTACCTTCGATTTTGCACATTGCTCTTTGAATCTTCTCCATGTCTTCAAGGAAGGATGAATCCTCCAATGAATAAATTTTCCAACAATAACTTGAAACCAATTCTTTAGTTTCATGGAGTATTCTAAGGGACTCATTTATACCCATTTCACTCATCTTCAAATACCCTTCAACGAATGCTCGTTCATGGGAGTGAACCTCCTCTTCTTATTTCTTCTTGATTTTATCAACTTCTTGAAGCTCAAGTGGTGATGGGGAAGTTGGTCTTGGTTCTTAATTATCTACCACAAGGTAGTCATTTTCATGCTTATGAGAAATTTTTCTTGCAGCAACATTTTCAAATATGGTCTCTATGTCACCAACATAGAGTTGTGAGCACCGATCAGTAGGTACTCTTTCATAGTTCAATGATCCATTAATAGATTCTCTTTGATTTGAAAAACCCCCATCAGTAAGGATTGTGTTCTTATATTCACTTTCCTCTTTATGTTCTTATATGCAATCACCTTGAGGTAATTGATGTTCCACTTCATGATTCTTTTTTTCTTCCTTTAATGGTGTATTCAGGCTCTTTTCACAAGTAGGCTGATTTTTTCTCATTTCATGCTCCTCCAAACTTGTGGATTGTTGATTGTCCCTTAACGAGTTCAAAATTGAATTCTTGTTCCTATATCCATTCAACCAATCATCAAATCCTTCAAAAGGAATGGTATTATGTGTCTCTCCATGATGGAAACTTCTACCACCCCCTTCTGCCAGCTCCCCTAAGTTGGCTAGCCATCAATTCGAACCCTTGCATAAGTTGTTTGGTCATATCATCAACATATGCCTTGATGAGTTTATTTTAATTCATCCTTATCATCCATAACTTCAATAGGTTCCAATACCATTATCTAATACCACTGTAATGTCCCTTCTTGGAAATTTTGGAGAAAATTACAAATTGGGAAAATTTGGGCTTAACTAGTCATGACTCTAGAGGGTTCCAACTTTCACCAAATAGTCCCGAATTTGAAAGGAGATGGCATGGTGAGTCTTAAAAAGTATCAAAGTGTTTTATAGATACTTTGTATCAGAATTTATACCTCTGCAAACTTATTTGGGACTAATTACAAACAGACCAAAATTACTAGGAAATTGTGTTCAAATTCATCCAAGGGTGATGGCCAAACTAGCTCACCAAATCAAGTATGACCCTCCCAAATTTCAGAACAGAGTATGGGAATGAGTATCAGACATCAATGAATTCCCTTAATCATTTTTATTAAGTTCTGCAAGTGGATTATTATCTGCAACATTTGTAGGGTAACTTTCATAGAAATTTTCATTACTAGCTAGACTTTAAGATAGAAAATGGTAGAATGTATGGTTCTGAAAGTAATATGAAACATGGTGGTAATATATGGAATAAAAATGTATTCCATAACAAAATAAAACTCAAAGGGAAACCCTGCCATAAATATGATACAATACTCCTTCAAGATTGAAGCCAAAGTCATAGAAACTAGTGACCCAATGGCAGGGGAATGCAAGTTTTTCACACATGAGTTTCTTGGATTTTGACCCATAGAGGATATGGAAATGAAATTACAGAGTAATACATCATATATGGTTTCCAAAAAATACTCAAACTCATAGAATATATCTTACAAATATGGTATAAAACTACTTCAAGATTGAAGCCAAAATCCATGAAGACTTGTGATACAAGGGCATGTTTATGCAAGCTTTATCATACATGTATTTATGATATTTCAACTTACAGGGAATGTGGACATAATATTACAGAGCCATACATCATTTATTTCTTCCCTGTCATCATAAAACTCATATAAATGTCCTCATACAATTATGATATAATTCTACTTCAATATTGAAGCCAAATCCATGAAAACTAGTTATTCAAGAGCATGGGGAATGCGAGCCTTGCATACATGTATTTATGAGATTTTGACTTACAAAGCATATGGAGATGGTATTACAGAGCCATACATCATAAATCAAAGCTTGCTCATCAACTATCATCAACAAAGCGCAAGAATTACTCCAGCAAGTGCGCCATCAAATGGGAGTGTGGGGAAATGGAGAAGAGGGAATGAGATAATGGGGAGATAGATGAGAATTTAACTGTATGGGCCTTCAACCTGCAAATAAAACTCCTTTATTAATCTCCCATTAAAGATATGAATGGCCTCTCCATCAACCAACTTGGAAAGGAATCCAAGTCCCTCGAAATTGGTTCACAAGCAGGGAGAGTGGACACTCATTGTGCAATGGACAAGAAAAATATCTCCAAAATGCCAAAGGCCAATTAACAAATGATAAAAATCTATTCTCCTTCCTCCTGACATCCTTTTATTAACTTCATGAGGCCTCATAAGGTAAAATTTCCCTCCATGTGCTTCCTCCAACTCATCTTAGTGGTTTAGTAACTCTCATGACACTTGTCTTCCTCTTCATGCTCCAATTCTTTCCCCAATTCGAATGGATGCCTCCAACTCCCAAACTGGACCTCTTGGTGGCTATTTTTAGCCATGACATGTCAGATTTGTCATATGTCAATAATCAGGTTTGAATTTTTCATACTTGTCATAGAATCTTCCATCATTTGTTGTCATGGAGTGCATATAGTCTCCTTCTAACTGGCACACCTTGTCTTCTAGTCTCTTCCTCTTCCATGGGAGTTTCCCTCCTTTAACAATTCGAATTACTTGGCTCATTATATGATATTTGACACCACATAACCATCCAATAATGTTACATTACTCATTTGCTCGAATTTGGATGAATATCATGCCAAGTGTGCAGGGAATCTAGTCACCCAAAGGCTCCACAAGCTTCCAAGTGTCTTCATGAACACATACCACATTATTTTCTTAGCATTTATCATTTATGTGACCCATTTAAATGTGAATATGGTAAACTAAAGTCCTTTTGAGCCCCTTATTACAAAATTGATGTCTCCATCTCAACCTAGGGAAGTGGTAGGCTGGTGAAACATTATTTGCAAATAATTTTATTTGGAAATTATTTAATTAAAGACATGACAACAACCTAACACATAGTAAAGTATATATTATCTTCATTTACAAATACATGGATTACTATTACAAATCGTTAAGTAAGAATCATGGCTCCATTTAATTTAAATATGTAAATTATATATAAATTATTTAATTTGTTATAAAAACACATTACTTCCATTTATTTTTATCTATATTTCACGATTTCAATCATTAACCACATCTTCCACTTAGCATTAGGTGAAACACCATAAATGCATATCTCTAGTTTAAGAGTCAAATTTCCCAACCCAAAAACTTCCCACATCAAATACTTAAAAGACCAATAAGATTATTACAGTCACCTCAAAGTATAGTAAACTCAATCGTGATTCAGTTCTAAGCGGATTGTATATTGAACCATCTAACAAGTGCCTTAAGATGATGAGTTGTCCTTCAAATATATATTGAAGAACCCATTTAACCATGTTTCAAAGCAAATAAATTAGTATTTTTTATTAGTAAATTTTAATTATCAAAATAATTAAAATATTAACTTTAGATTAAAATTCCAAAGTATCAAAACCATATTAAAATTTTAGCAAAAAATTGCTACAAATATTTATTAGTATTAAACACAGATAAGTAATGTATTTATATATTATATGTAAATAAACTTTCTCTCTCCCATTTCAATTTTAGTTTCAAAATATCAAAACCATATTAAATATTTATTAGTATTAAACAAGGATATGCAATGTATTTATATATTATATATAAATAATCATTCTCTCTCCCATTTCAATTTTAGTTTCAAAATAACAAAACCATATTAAAATTTTAGCTAAAGATTGCCATAAATATTTACTAGTATTAAACATGGATATGTAATGTATTTATATATTATATATAAATACACATTCCCTCCCATTTGAACAAGGAGGATAAGGATAACGACATAAAACATAGAAACAAGGAATTCAATTAGAATCTAAGTAGTTATCGTAATATATTGTTGAAAGTGCAATTTTATACTGAGTTAATGTTAAGTTGTTGTAATATTTGAACTTCTAAGAAACTCCTTCTAACTTTTAATAAACTCCTAACTTTTAATAAGCTTCTCCAAATTTTTAATATACTCCTTTATTTAATAGTTGGGCGTTGAGCTAATGTGTAGTCCACATGACATGCCTAGTAAACTCTCAATGTAGTGGGCACTCAGAGTTGACTTAATTTGATGTGTAGTGAATCCATGCACCCTATCACACTCATACTTTTGGCATCGTGGAAAAAAGGAGTCATGGTTTCAAAATAATTTGTGAATAAGAAGCCACACTTCTCATTATTGCATAAAAAAACACTTAATAGTTGCATTATTTTAATTATTGAATTTCAATTAAATATTTTTAATTTAAAATTTTATTATCTTAAACAAATAAAATCATATAATTTTTTTATTAAATTTCATATTCAAATATTCTTTATGAATTGAATCGAATCTAATTATTCCTAACATTTTTATTTGATTGCAATGTTATGCCAAACAAAGACTAACTATATTTAAATTCTCATTTATAAAAAAAAATTATTTATATTATATAACTTATCCATGTTTAGAGGTTTATGTTCAAATTTCCATTCAATAAAAAATTCATAACATTAAATGTTATTTTTTATTTTGATATTTATAATTATAAAATATTAATTCATGTAAAAAAGTTTTTAATAAAGTTTATCATATATCATAAAACTTGTTATTATCCTTCAATTTAGAGAACATTAATTATTTACATACGTCTTTTTATGTATGATTTTATGGCCACAAATTAAGTGGTTGTGTCACTATCTTTTAGTTGTTCTCATGCTTAGTTGCATGTTTTCATTGGCCATCTTCCATTATCCATTAATCATTACTAGTTATGTGCATTCATGAGCTACCAATTCTTTTTTATTCTATTTTTATAATTGTTTGCTATCACACACTCACTTATCTTATCATCATGTAATATTAGAAAAACATAATCTCATTTTCATACAATCTTAAAAAAAAACAGAAATTCTAATCCACTCCCAAACCTGAGATATAATAATTCCAACCACACACAATACTGCAAAGTGATATAAAAATCTAAAATGCAAAGAACTTTATAGCCACTTGATTTTATATCTTTGATACAACTGGGTGTCTCCCAGTGTCTCCCATCTCCCTATTTCTTAGTTCAATTATAGTCACTCTATTACAAACACTATATTAGCCAGTGATACTCATTATATTACAAAGTCTATACTACTAAGTGATACTCACCGTATTTCAAATAGGTGGTGATGTCCCCATACAGAATCTTGAATAAATGAATCTCAAAGCAATTTAGTTTCTTCTAGTATTGGATGCAATCCAGAGATGCAGCGTGTGCACGAGAATGCGTGCAAATTTGAATGTGTTGCGATTTAGTTTGTTCTAGTATTGGATGCAATCCATAGATGTAGCTTGTGCACGAGAATGCGTGCAAATTTAAATGTGTTGCGGGAGACGATTTATCCTCTCCCAATTTTGAGAGGTCGATGCATCTCCCTATGATGTCCTAAGGATCCTTATCAGTTCACCAGAATTACTCAAATCCAAAACCCTCAAACTATTGAGCCTGTGGATTCCCTGAGGCAATCTTCTAATATTATTACATTGAATAATTCTCAGGGTTTTGCAGGACTCACCCTTGGCTCTGATACCATTTGAAGGAAAGCTTGAACCAACTCTCAGGAATTGAGGAGAGGGAAAAACATAGCTACGACTTCCACACACAAACACAAATAGAGCTTTATCTCTAACTCACTCTCTACTCGAGCTTCCCCTTTGTATTAAACCAACAATGTGTATTTATACAATAAAGAGAACTATCTTAATAGTCTAGAATCTTTGTAGGAGTTGGATTCTTGGAGGAGCTATAAGTTAGAGCCATATTTATACTGCCAGCTACCAATAGACATGGCGACCCATCCTTACATAAATGAGTATCATCCTGACACATACAGAGTGATGCTGGTGGTTTTCAAGGAGGCCATGATTGTTAAATCATTAAGAAAATAGGGAGCAAACAAGAATGAAAATATAATTGACGAAAAAGGCTCAAAAATTTGGTCCATTAATCAATAGTACACAATGGTACATATATAGTACATAATGTATAACTGACCTCTAACGGTATGACAGTTATGATAGATAACAAACTTAGATTAAAGCTTTCAACATCCCCCCTTAATCTTAAGTTCTATATTGCCTGAAAAACTGCCTACTTGACAATCAAATGTGTCAAGAAAATTCAGAGAGTAAAACTCAAAAAGCTCAGCCACTAATGGCTAAAAATCTCTCTGACACAAAATCTAGCATAAGTCGTAAGACTTCTACTAAGTTGTATGGTTTCAAGTTGCCAAAAACTAATGGTTTTAAGTAGACCATAAAACTGTCAAAGATATCAAGAGGTGATTTTGGCATGACCACTAACCAAGAGGTGGTTTTAGGATTACCATTAACCATATCAACTAGAAGCTCGAATGACTTCTGTTGATTACAAAAATTGTATCAAGATCCATGAAAAGTAGACTCTCATGTGTTCTACTTAATTGATGGTTCTAGAAGCTTTTAAATTTCACTCTGTCTTCAAAATTTAGAAACAACACTATGTCTTCAAAATTCAGAAACAAGGTTGCATACTTGTTTCCCATTTATTTGTTCACAGGCTCCATCACTTTAAGACTTGGAACCTGACATCAAAGTGTAGATATTTATTCCCCCCTATCAGGGACAAGGTGAGAAGATTCTGACTTTCTTTTATCCCCTGTCAGAAACAATCTATCATATGCATTAACTTCATGTCTGAACATAAAGTTCAGAATATATATATATTTTTTTTAAATGGGTGTTGGTTCAACAAAAAATGCACCCAATTACAATCATTTTTCAATTCAACAATATTTAATACTCACTAAAGAAACAATAGTAAGTATGAAGGATAAAAATCTGAACAGGCACAAGTTCAGAAAATAAGTGTTGAATTGTTTTTTTTTTTTAACTCTAAATGCTGAAATTTTTGTTTTAATTTGTCTGCATATTCAAATGTCAGTGGCTGCAATATTCAATATGGTTGGGAACACTAATTTACTCAGCAAATGCTTGGTCTCTTTTACTAAGCAATTTCTATTTTGATAGCACAATTATAACTAAATTTGTCTGCTCCCGCTGGCAATATAACAACAGATTGAAATTTGTTTTTTAAAGCTAACTAGGCTCCTTCAGTTATTTCTTACACTTCCCTTTTAAAATCTCAATACCTTCCCTTTTATTTAATTTCTTCACACCCAAAAGAATGTTTTATACAGCAAACTTTTTTCATTATGAAGAGATCTCAGGTTTTTTTTTTAAAGGATTTATTTTGTAAAGTACCTTTCAATAGAACTTATGGTTTGACCATCTTCTCCCGTCAGATTCTCATGGTGGTCTTCTCTTTAGTAGCTTCCCTTTCCCAAGAATTTGTAGTTTCCATCAAAACAATCTGAAAGATGTGTTGTGTTCTTTTCAAATTACAAACAAGATTTGCATTGTGTAAACGTGGCTCATATTTTTCTTCCAATTCGCGGCTCGCATCTCCTGACTTTCCTTCGCATAGGGAACTTGATTTTTCTTTCTTCACATGGATATGTACTGGAGCATATTGATATGAACTGCTCCCTTATTTTTTTTTTTGTTCGACAGCGGTGATCTTGGTATCTCTTTAACTTGATGGTGATTTCATTCCATGATCTTGGATATTCAACACTACTCCATATATTCACAAAGCAGCAACATCTTCATCTATAACTCACATCACTACCCTTTCGATCATTCATGCTCTGATACCACTGTTAAATCATTAAGAAAATAGGGAGCAAACAAGAATGAAAATATAACTAACGGAAAAGGCTCACAAATTTGCTCCAGTAATCAATAGTAGACAATGGTACATATATAGTACATAATGTATAACTGACCTCTAACGGTATGACAATTAGGATAGATAACAAACTTAGATTAGAGCTTTCAACAATGATGTGGTATTGGAATTAGTTTCCAACACACAAGGTTTAGTTGAACTCCATTTTGAACCTAGGAATTGAGTTAATGTGCAATTCTTGTGACAATCCAACTCCTAATAAACTCCTTTGACTCATGTGATAACTACACTTAGTGGCATGATAATGTGCATTCCACATGACAAGTCCCTGTGGTAGCTAGTAGTCGAGCTAATGTGCACAAGGTTTAGTTGAATTCCATTTGGCAACTGGGAGTGAGTTAATGTGGACTTGGTGCAACATTTGAACTCCTAAGAAACTCCTCCGAACTCTTAATAAACTCCTCCAAACTCTGAATATACTCCTCCATTGGCGTCGAGCTAATGTGTATTCCACATGACATACCTAGTAAACTCTCAATGTGGCGGGCACTAAGAGGGGAGGCAATTTGATGTGTAGTGAATCCATGCACCCTATCACACTCATCCATTTGGCATGGTGGAAGCAAGTAGTAGTAGTTTCAAAGTAATTTGTGAATAAGAAGCCNGGGCACTAAGAGTGGAGGCAATTTGATGTGTAGTGAATCCATGCACCCTATCACACTCATCCATTTGGCATGGTGGAAGCAAGTAGTAGTAGTTTCAAAGTAATTTGTGAATAAGAAGCCACATGTTGCATTATTGCCTAAGAAGCACTTAATAGTTACATTATTTTAATTGTTGGACTTCAATTAAATATTTTTAATTTAAAATTGTATTACCTTAAATAAATAAGGCGATATAATGTTTTTACCTAAATCTCATATTCAAACATTCTTTGTGAATGTAATTGAATCTAACTATTGGTAACATTTTTATTTGATTGCAATGTTATGACCAACAAAAACCAACCATATTTAAATTCTCATTTATAAAAAAATATTTATATTATATAACTTGTGCATGTTTAGAGGTTTATTCTCTTCAAATTTACATTCAATAAAAAAATTCATAATATTAAATGTTATTTTTTATTTTTTATTTTGATATTTACAACTATAAAATATTAATTCATGTAAATTTTTTTAATAAGGTTTATTATATATCATAGAACTTGTTATTAACCTTGAAATTAGAAAACATTAATTATTTACATTAGCCTTTTTATGTATAATTTCATAGCCATAAGTTAAGTGGTTGTATGATTACCTATTAGTTGTTATTATGTTATTATGGGCCCTCTTCCATTATCCATTCATCATTACTAGTTATGCATTCATCGACTATCAATTATTTTTTATTCTATTTTTTTATAATTGTTTATTATTGGCATAGTACACTTGTCTTATCCATTTTCTCATTTTCATGCAATCTTAAAAAGAGATACAACCTAATCCACTCCCAATTCTAAGATATAAAAATTCCACGGACACACACAATATGCAAAGTGATATAAAAATCTAAAATGCAAAGAACTTTACTGTCACTTGATATTATATCTTTGATACAACTAGGTGTCTCCCATCTCCATATCTCTCAATTCAATTATAGTCAATATGTTACACAAACTATATTACTCAGTGATACTCCTATACTACTTAGTAATATTCACTATATTTATGATGATAGGTATTTAGATATTATCTCATATTTTGGATTTGGTTGAGCTCATCAACAAGATTAACCTAAGTATACCAAATGTACAACAAGGATTCATTTCATGGTCATCATATCTTGTTATTCTTAAATGCATCTTTATTAAGATTTAAATAACCTTCAGCTAAAGGATGGTTAAATAAATTGAAAGTAATTGTTAAAGGGTGGTTAAAGAAATGAGTAACAATTACTTTTTGTTTTTTCATATCAGTTTTTTTTATTAAATAGTATTTGTTTTGTGGTTATATTAACTCTAACAATTTGGTACGAGGTTGTGCTATTGCATTTCTGCCACTTTACTTATAGTTGTGCTAATCCAAATAAGATGTGTTGTTCTAGTATGAAATATTGAATAAATTCAATGGAACATATAAATATTTTCACATTTAACCATAGCAAATGGTGAGCTCCTTTTTGCATTTAGACGACCAGAATGCAAAACCATGTCCACTTCAGGAACTGTAGGAACAACTTTATATACAAGCTCTCTTCAACCATAATCTTTAGACTTCCCAAATTAAATGACTCTGAAATCAATTCAATTTCTTCTAGTATAATCGGATGCAACCCATAGATTTAGCTTGTATAGGAGAATGCATGCAAATTTGAATGTGTCGCGGGAGAATATTTATCCTCTCCAAATTTTTATACGTTGATGTATCTCCCTGTGATGTCCTAATGCTACCTAGACTCCTTATCAATTCACAAGAATGTCTCAAATCCAAAACCCTCAAACTGCTCATCCTGTCGATTCCTTGAGGCAATCTCCTAATATTATTACATCGAATAATTGTTAATACATGAAGTCTGGGAATTGACCCTTACTCCAACGCTGGTAGTTATTTCAAGTTATTTAGTTCGACGAGCCCCAAATCCTCCATAGTTGGAAAAGGATCCGCAGATCCAAAGTTGGAACCCCTCCATGTTTTGAAGAATACCTATAGTTACTACTAGATTTATTTAATGTAGTTAACAACAAAGTTAAAAGAAGGAATAAAAAAGTAAGCAACAAGTCGAATAAACCCAATGAGAAATCAAAGAATATAAACATTAAACGAAGAGATGACATACCACCGTATAAAACATTCATAAATTTATAGAGTAGAGTCAAAAGTCGTCTTCCCTTAAAAACATCTAGATCGTGAATCTCTAGATCTACGTGTTAGCTCAACATTAATCCAATATACGACTGTTGTAATTTGGGTATTCATACCCATTTGAAACCAAATCTAAAATACCAACATAATCTTATATAAGTAATTCGACACATGCCAGTTCACAGATTTGTGCACCATAAATACAGTGAAAAACATACTATAGTAAATTTGTAGAGTAATTATGTTTCAACTCAATAAACATAATACAAAAAAGCATCCTCTAAAATCAGGCTTCCATACTTGATATCAGATCTAACTGATCAAACATTTAAACATCAACATGATTGAAAAATCCAACTGCAACTAAATATCCCCCTTAACAGGTTGAAATTAAATTACAAATCGTGGATGTAAGCCCATCTATTCGAATCCACTATATAGAACAACAAAAGAAATAATGTAATGTACATCTAAAATGGATGTCAAACAAACACTTTAAAATGTGTGAGGTTGCAAATCCATTTTATAATCTAATACATACCCATAAGAGTTTAAAACAAGACAAATAAAACTTATCTTCACACTGGCTGTGAAATCCCTATCCATTAATGGGCTGCGAACCCAATGGGAAACACTGTAACCTTAGATTTAATTGAACCTTACCATTTGACTGTTGGTGGATCTATTGGTGAAGACCAATCATAACCACGACAACGGATACATGCACAAAATCAACTCATGAGCATTAGTATGGTTTCTATTAACACGATTAACGATTGCATTCTTCCTACTTGAACAGAATTATAGGAATTTCCTCACCTCTAGCAGGGAAGAAGGGGGCCTGAGAGGAGGTGACCCTATCGCCACTCTTGCTAGACCATGTTTATGACCTACACTCACAAGAAACCTTTTTTTAGTGCCTTGTCGAAACAATAAACCTTTTGAAAGCTAAAGGAAGTAAAAATCAAATAGTGAATCCTTACCTAAAAACCAAATTTGGATGGTAAAGGTGAAGCAAGCATACCTAAACCTTTGCACTTCCCCTACCTTCACCTGTCAACCATTTAACAGAGTTAATAAAAAATCCTTTGCATACATTTGAATGAATATTTTATAAATTCTTGCAGGTAAAAGGATAAACTTACCCTTAATAAATGTGTAGAGGGACAGGTGTGGGCTTCTCCTGGGTTGTTGTTCTTTCTTTTCCTCTTCCTACACACAAAACCAAAAATTATGTGTTAAACTATGTAATTTCCTTTAAAACCCTCATAAGTCGATTTTTTTCTTTAGAATGCTTCAGAGGAGTATCTCTCCTTACTGGGTTAAAAAATCAGTAGGATGCAAAGCCTCTACAAACACTAAGAATGTGAATGGACTTCTCTTCATAACGCCACAATGAACAAACCAGGCCAAGGCTATAATGGTAGCCACATTTCGATAATCCAAATGATAAAAACCTCAAAACAAAACTCAGGTACATACCAACAGAAATTATTCTTTAATAGAACGTAAAAAGCCAAGGGCGAGACTATGTGGCGCAGCCATGAATGGATGAGTATTTTTCTTCCACAAGAACAACATTATAGACCAAATGAATGCGAATAAACCCACAGTCAGCTTAAAGAAGCAATTAAAACCCTTGCAAAACTCTTGGAGGAGATCACAACAAGTGGAGGGTTGAGATCCCTCTTGGGCCTCAACACATGAAAATTACTGCGTTGTCAACTCTTAGTCAAGGCTGAATTAAAACCTTAGTTTAAGTCTTAAATTTTTATGCATTAGCATTTCCCTTGTACCTCCCTTTAAAATTTATTGCAATACTCCAAATATTACAATGTAGCACCCACGATATGTAAGGTTGTGGCTAGGGTCACAACTATGGTGATTGTGAGCACCACAATTTATACATAAAATTAAATCATAAACCAAAGCATCTGCTAAGTTTTCCTTAATGCATATACAACCCTTAATCAAATATTTTAATATACCCCCTTGTAAACTTGTATTATGAAGGTAGGTTTAATAATGAAGAGTAGCTAGGACAAGCCTTAGTTTAATAACTATGTTACTTTCCTGATGTGTCGCTTTCGAATGACCGGTAAGAAAACTACTCCTTCAGCACCCAAAGTCTAAGAAGCAACAATGTCCATCTTATGCATCATTATTTCCCTAATTTGAACAGGTTTAGCAGTTAGTGCATCTGCCACAAAGAAGCACCAGAATTTTTACCCTACACGTAACAAAAATGAAAAATGGAAGACAAATCGAACAGCTAGGAATAAATGGAGAATGATAAAACAAATTCGAGAAACATAAAAATAAAAAAAAATTCACCATGGGTTGTAGATCTCCAAAACCCTCAACTAATGGAAATGACAAAAACAACCGGTAGAAAACAAAAAAAAATCCAATATCTTCAACGGACAGAGAATTGACAAGAGAATTTGTGAGAGTTAAAAATGAAGCCCCAAAAATCCCACCTCCATATTAACTCTCCCCGTACCCATAGCTTCTCATGCAAATAATCGTGACTAGCCTACTCAAATAAGCGCAACTTATTTTTAGAGAGGCCCTTCATTTGTCTCTTTTAAATAAATTTAACCAAAGGTGTTTATATCTTAGAATTTTGGGGTGGAATACTAATATTATTTTCCTATATTGCAGGCGAATGTGATAGGTGTACTGTCAAGATTGATTTTATGGTCCTCATTAAAAATTCATAAAAACAATTATTAAAAATTGAAAATAATTCATGTGAGTAAGTGCGACAATAAAAAATAAAAAATAACTCATGTGAGTAAGTGTGACAATGGAACTCCATCTAAGAGCTAGGAGTCGAGCTCATGTGCACAATGAAGGAGAGCTTGAACCACCTTGTGGGAAGCAAGGAGATGAACAAACACAACTATGACTGCCACACACAAAAATAAACAAATATTTAGCTCTAACCCGCTCTATACTCGAGCTTCCCCTTTCAATTAAACCAAAAATGTGTATTTATACAATAAAGCGAACTATCTTAATAGTGTAAAATATTTTGTAGGAGTTGGCTTCTTGGAGAAGCTATAAGTTACATCAATATTTATACTGCTAGCTACCAATAGACATGGAGACCCATCCTTACATAAATGAGTATCATCCTGACACATACAGAGTGATACTGGTGGTTTTCAAGGAGGCTATGATGTGGTATTGGAATTGGTTTCCAACACACAAGTTTTAGTTGAACTCCATTTGTGACCTTGGGAATTGAGTTAATGTGCAATTCTTGTGACAATCCAACTCCTAATAAAATCCTTTGACTCATGTGATAACTACACTTAGTGGCATGGTAATGTGCAGTCCATGTGACAGTGGAACTACACTTAGTGGCATGGTAATGTGCATTCCACATGACAACTCCATGTGGTAGCTAGGAGTCGAGCTAATGTGCATAAAGTTTAGTTGAATTCCATTTGGAAAATTGGAGTGAGTTAATGTGAAATTGGTGCAACATTTGAACTCTTAAGAAACTCCTTCGAACTCTTAATAAACTCCTCCAAACTCCTAATATACTCCTCCATTGATGTCGAGGTAATGTGTAGTCCACATGACATATCTAGTAAACTCTCAATTTGGTGGGCAGTAAGAGCGGAGGTAATTTGATTTGTAGTGAATCCATGCACCCTCACACTCATCCATTTGGCATCGTGGAAGCAAGTAGCGGTGGTTTCAAAGTAACTTGTGAATAAGAAGCCACATGTTGCATTATTGCATAAGAAACACTTAATAGTTGCATTATTGTAATTGTTTTCCACTTCAATTAAATATTTTTAATATAAAAATTTATTACCTTAAATAAATAAGTTGATATAATGTTTTTACCTAAATATCATATTCAAATATTCTTTGTGAATGAAATTGAATCTAACTATTGGTAATAGTTTTATTTGATTGCAATGTTATAACCAACAAAGACTAACCATATTTTGATTTTTATTTATAAAAAATTGATTTATATTATATAACTTATGGGTGTTTAGAGGTTTATGCTATTCAAATTTACATTAAAAAAATTAATAATATTAAATGTTATTTTTTATTTTTTATTTTGATATTTATAACTATAAAATATTAATTCATGTAAATTTTTTTAATAAGCTTTGTCATATATCATAGAACTTGTTACTATCCTTGAAATTAGAGAACATTATCCCTTTTGTGTATAATTTCATAGTCATAAGTTAAGTGGTTGTATGAGTATCTATTGTTCTTATGTTATTATGGGCCCTTTTCCATTATCCATTCATCATTACTAGTTATGCATTCATTAGGTACCAATTATTTTTTATTCTATTTTTTATAATTATTTCTTATCGGCATAGTACACTTGTCTTATCCGTGTAATATTAACACAGTCTCATTTTCATGCAATCTAAAAAAATGATAAAACCTCATCTACTCCCAATTCTAAGATATAAAAATTCCACTCACACACACAATAATGCAAAGTGATATAAAAATCTAAAATTCCAATAATGCAAAGTGATAAAAATTTGAAATGCAAAGAACTTTACTTTCACTTGATATTATATGTTTGATACTGTTAGATTTTTATCATTCAAGCTAGCATTATGATCTTAGGATCTTTAACTGAGAGATAACATGCACAACAATAAACACAAGAGAAAAGAGACACAAAGAATTTTCCTTGGGGAAACCATAAAGGAGAAAACCCCGCAACTTCCTCAGAGATAGAATTAGCACCAAAAGCAAAACCCAAAAACATAAAGATGATCTCCCGAAAACAGTAGTCTCTCTCTCTGATCCCAACAACTTCTCTCTCACTCATGCGCCCCAATGAGTGAGTGTGTGTGTGATAAATAGAGAGGCTCACTCTCTATTTATATTCATTCATTCACTTGAATCCCACTCCAACATGTCAGCCTCACTTAATAATTACTTACTAGAGCCGACATCTCTAGGAGTGTCTAATAACCCTAGTGCCCCACAACTTGTGGGGACTCTGCCTCCTCTGACCAACAAGGAGTGTTAACACCCAAAAATGGTTAACTACCTCATCTACCCCACTACATGGCTCATTTGTCCATTTGCCTACCATATTTCCCTGAAAATCCCACTAAA
>LPNX011233197.1:312467-326832 GCA_001517045.1 Pseudotsuga menziesii
AGAAGAAGCACCTTGGAGCTCGAAGCCACCGACATCGGACCAGCGCAACGGAATCCACCAACCTCCTCATTGGAGGTAACATCAATAAAAATCATTATTCATTCCTTTACAGTTTCTGCTCTATATTATTTACTTTTCACCGTATTGTTTCATGTTAGTTGCTTTTTACTGCTTTAGCCTCAAAAACGTATTTAGATTAGTCTTTGTTTCAGTTTATCTTTATTTAATTCATACACATCATTGAACTGCTACTAAGGATTCCAGATTCCTTAGTAGGTGCTCATCAGCACAAGCTAGGGTGAAAACCCTAGCTACAAGGAGGGTTATCCTTAACACAATGGTGGGGACTATTGCCCCGACTTACAATGACTCACCTAGGGTCGACTTCTCTAGGGTAGTATAATAACCCTAGGGCCCCACAACTGTGGGGACTTTAACCCTTGACCAATAGGAGGGTTACCCACAATGAGTTGACATGACTTATTTACATTATTGAATCTCCCAATAGGAACATCGGGGCATGACATGACTCAAATGAATTACAGACACGTCCCACAATAAACATCAGGGTACAATACATAAGATATACGGATGAATACATTCTGAAGTTACAAATACATTAACACTTCCTCTTAATTAGGAAGGTATTCTCTCAACACAATTTATCACCACAAGTCTTCTTCTCTGTATCATCTATATCATCATTGAGTCCTCGTTGTCTTCAAGTCATCTTCATCTTCAAGTTATCTTCATCTTCAATTCATCTTCATCTTGGGATCTAGATCATCACTGGATCTGGATCATCATTATTGGATCTGGATCATCACTTGATCTGGATCATCACTATTGGATCATCATCACTGGATCATCATGGGTGCTATCTCATGATTCTTCTCTTCATAGGAAGTTCTACAGAGCATGCTGGTTGTAGGCCTAGCCTCCATGTAGGTCTTCTTCACCGCTTATATCTGACCCTAAGTCAGAATGGCCCACCTAGTACTTACATCTGACCATGAGAGGAACACATCCAACACCATGTTAGAAAGGCACTCCCAACACTCACATCTGACCATGATAGGAACCAATCCAGTCATGTCAGAAAGGCCCAACACTTACATTCACCAGCATGATAGGACACACCTACTATTATCTGTGAAAAGGCACATCACTCACATTCACCAGCATGATAGGACACACCTACTATCATCTGTGAAAAGGATCAGCACTTACAACCACCAGCATGATAGGACACAACTACTATCATCTGTGGAAAGGCACAACACTCACATCCACCAGCATGGTAGGACACACCTACTACCATCTGTGGAAAGGAAAAGTACTTACAATCACTAGCATGGTATGACACACCTACTACCATCTGTGAAAATGCACAGCACTCACATCCACCAGCATGATAGGACACACCTACTATCATCTGTGGAAAGGCCAGCACTCACATCCACCAGCATGATAGGACACACCTACTATCATCTGTGGAAAGGCGCTGCACTTACATCTGATCATGTGGGAACCAATCCCATAGTCACACCAGAATAGCTCTCAGTCCAAAACTAAGGATTCTTGGTAACTGACAAGGTGCCTCCATTCAAAGAATGGCAACAGCCCTTATATCTGATCAAGTGGGAACACATCCCTCAATCACATCAGAATGACCATGCACTCATATCTGATCATGTGAGAACACATCTCACAGTCATATCAGAATGGATCTCATTCCTAGACCGAGTATTCCTGGTAACTGACCAGGCACCTCCATTCAAAGAATGGCAATAGCCCTTATATCTGATCATGTAGGAACCAATCCTACAGTCATATTAGAATGGCTCAGCACTCACATTTGACATGGAAGGAACCAATCCTCTCACCATGACAGAATGGCTCAACCCTTACATCTGACCATGGAAGGAACCAATCCTCTCACCATGTTACAATGGCTCACAGACTCATCACTTCCCTTTGGAGGGAACCTCGATCTGGAGAACACCAAGCTTCTCCGTAAAATACTCAAATTTCACTCTGGCCAATGTCTTTGTCAACACATCAGCTATCTATTCATCCGTCGCAACATACTAGAGCTTCACTGCTCCCCTCTGCACCATATCCCTAATATAGTGATACTTGATCTCGATATGCTTCAACTTGTCATGGAACACTGGGTTCTCTGACAACTTCACACAACTCTATTTGTTGTAATATATACAAGTAGCATCCAACTGGAGATCAAATAAATTAGACAGTTGCTTCCTTAGCCATACTACCTCACAACTAGCTGAACAAGCTGTGACATACTCTGCTTTAGCTATACTCAGTGCCACATAGGATTGCTTCCTGCTAAACCAATAGATCACACCTGATCCCATACTGAAGCAACACCCTAAAGTGATCTTCCTATCGATGGCATTGCCTACCTAATCCGAATCAACATAACCCTCCAGGTTAATCTTCTGATTCGCCTCATACTTGAGCCCATAATCAACTGTACCCCTCAGGTACCTCAGAATATGCTTTGCAGTAATCAAGTGAACATGTCTCAGATCTATCAAGAACTGGCTCAAGGTGTTCATAGCAAAGCAAATATCTAGTCTCATGTTCGTCAGGTACATCAAAGATCCAATCATCTGACGATACATCATAGCATCAACTGCTTCTGATGAAGCATCACTCAATAGCTTCAGGTTCGATGCCATAGGTGTGGTCATGCATTCCATCATCCTAGACCTCTTCAGGATATCTACTGCATACTTCCCTTGTCCACACCTCCATGCCTAGAAAATAGTGCATCGACACATAAGAGGAGCATCACTGGTCTTCTGCCTTCAACCTTGAAGCAAAGGTTGGAATCCGCTTTACTCTCAGTAAAGCCTAGAGTCATCGGTAATCTATCCATCCTGTCGTACCATGTTGAAGCTTAGGATCTTATATAGTCACTCCCTCTAAAGCATCATACTCCCTCTGTCTTCCATACTCTATACACTAAAACATTTTGTACTGGAGTGACAAGTAGCTTCCTTTGCTACTAATATTCTATGTATCCATCTAGGATCACTAGATACCAAGATCCTCTATCTTGAACTTTTTTCAAAATTTCTTCTCGCACCCATATGTGAGCTTGTCATGCTCTATCAACCTTGTAGCATAGGTTCAAATCTTCATCAAGCTCCTCATGTATGTGTTATCCCATGGGTGTCTTCTGAGCTCATACAAGGCCTTCTTTCATTTGCACACATGATTCTTCCTGTCATGTGTCTCAAATCCCACTGGATGCAAATGTCTCTTTGTAGTCTATGCCTTCTCTTCATGAGAAGCCTCGTGCTATGAATATTGCCTTGTATCCCACAATTCTTCCATCTACTGCATGATGGAACTACGAACTTCCCTTCATGTATCGATACTGCATCCCAAACATCATTCTTCTTGAACCGGTCTTCCCTTTCACCACAACAAAAACTGGATTTAGCGTCAGATTTAGCACCGGGTTTTAGTGTAATTTTTTCCCAATGTTGGTGAACAATCTGGCGCTAAACCTGGTGCTATTGTACAATTTCATAAAACGCCGTCCATTGCATATTTTTTCCCGTCCTTTTTAACATCCATTTTTGTCTCCATTTTTGCACCCAATTTTTTGCATCTTTTGTTACGCCCTTATTTGCGCCCAATTTTGCATCTTTTTTTGTGTCCTTTGTTACATCCTTGTTTGCACCTAGTTTGACGCTTACTTTTGCATCCAATGTTGTGTCTTATTTTGCTCCTAGTTTTTCATTGAGTCTTGCACCATGTTTTGCATCAAATTATGTGTCCAATTTTGCATCTAGCGTTACATCTAGCTTTGCATCCAATTTTGGGGCCACTATTGCATCTTGTTTTGCATCCAATTTTACTTATAATGTTGCTTCCCCTTTTGCATCTAATTTGCATCTTCTTTTACATCTTTTTTTGTATCCATGTTTGTGCCTGATGTTTCATCTCGTTTTACGTCGTATTTTGCATCTAGGTTTGCACCTAGTGTTGCATCCTGGTTGATGTATTTTTTTTCATTATGTTTGAGTCCAATGTTGCACCCAGTGTTGTGCCTAGTGTTGTGATTGGTTTTTCAACCATGTTTGTATCTAATATTGCATCCAATTTTGTGTCCAATGTTGCATCCCATCTTGCATTCAATATTACGTCTAGTTTTACATCCAATGTTTCGTCCCATCTTGCATCCAATATTGTGTCTCGTTTTAAGTTTTTGTTTGTGCCAAGTGTTTCCTCTAGTTTTGCACCTGGTGTTATGCATGGTTTTATGTCCATCGATACACCATATTTTGTGCCCAATTTAATGTCCAATTTTACGTCTAGTTAGGAGTCCACTTTTACATCTACTGATGCGTCTAGTTTTGGGCCTAGTATCGCATCTAGTTTTGAGTCATTAATTGTGTCTAGTGCTGAGTCTTTTTTTGCATCCAATTTTGCGATTAGTGTAACATCCATTTTTGTGTCCACATTTGTGTCTGACATAAGGTCCACTTTTGCATCTACTTTTGTGTTTTGTATGACATCTACTTTTACATCATCTTTTGCATTTAGTGTTGCATCTAATATTGCATCAATCTTGCACTACTACATTTTTTACCTTTAGAAATGCATTGCAATATCATTAGGGCCTGGAGGAATCGAACTACCGACCTCCTTCTTATAAGGCAGACACTCTTCCATTGAGCTAGAACCCTTTAAGAATCAGGAAGATGAGCAATATTAATACATTAAATTTCATCATTGTCCCTAAAATATCATTTCACCTTTATTGTTTTGTGTATAATTTGTCATGTGTTTTTCCTATCATGCCTATTGACATACATTTAAATATTATTATGTTTTCTCATCCATAACCAACACATTTGAAATAGCAGGATTCTAAACACTTGCATATGGAAAAAATTAGTTTCCATTTCGATAGCATGCACATCCACCTTGGTTTTCCTACAACAATGCCTACATATGTAATACTATGTTACCAAAAATGAGAAATGAGAAATGCAAAAATAAAATGGAATGGTACATGAAATGGGCTTTGGAGGTTTCACAAAGAAGAAACAAGGAGAGAGAGAAAACAACACTAATGGTGAAGAAGAGCACGGAGATCACAGAGCCTGGATACAGTAAAAATGCAGTCTACGTTGTCAATGGGTCTTGATTTGTGGGTCAAGTAGGTTTACTTACTTGGTAAAACTTGTTATAAACAAGAGCTTGGTTAGTTTGTATTCCAGGTAAAACTTGTTGTAAACAAGAGCTTGGTTAGTTTGAACTTTGTATGCCAAGAGTTATTTAATACAACCAAAAAATCCTAGCAAGTCCTCTTCAGTAAGGCCTAAATATTTGATAATTAGGGTTAGTCTTCCAACCAAAACAATTTTTTTTTTTATAGAATTCCCACTGCTTTACACAAAGAAATTTGGAAACTGAGGACCACTTCACAGACTACAATGGATGATCAATGATCGATAGAGCAGGATTGAGACCTAAATCATGTATACAACAAATACAAATGAATTAAAATGGAACTAGGAAGAGGCTAATCAAATTCCAAGATAACATAGAAAAAATGAAAATTTATCATGAAATTACACAAAAAAATCTGGTCATCGATACCTTCAATTGCAATTTTTGTTGTGGGTATGGAATAGAGCCAGGATTGAAGTGAAATTCAATTTCCTGAAGAATTGAATTTTTGGCACTTGAAAAGGTGGAGAAGATGACAAACTGGTTAAAAGGGATTGAACCCCACACTTTCATAGCCACAACAATAATATCCATCACTATCAGGAAACTCTTTTATTCCAGGTTCTCGTGGCCGATAGAGACGGTTCCCCCAAAGGGACCATATCATATGTAAACAATAGTAGTGCAGTTAGGACATGGTGTGAAAAGAAACCATTACCAGCATGGGTGTTCTTCTAGAGGTGTATCTCTTTTTTCTAGTCCATTGGTTTAAATCCAAACTGCATCAATGTAAATCTGAAATAATTTCAGGGATAGGGGGCAACCCTGGTTAACCCAATTAGTACTCTCGATGAAGTGAGAAAACCTCCAAGATGTGGGAAGTTGTCATATAACTATCATAGAGCCTCATAATAGCAACACTGGCGTTCTATTCAACAATGATACTGTGAAGTTCTCATGATTCATTTCCTAGTTTAAGTTTCTTTAAAGTCTCCATGCTTTGTCTGATTATCCATTTCACCTATTTGAAGGTATGCAATATATTTGTTGACTTTCACAGGTTAGATGAGTGTTAATACAAGTACTAAAATTCATTACATGAACATATAAAGAAATGAGGTAAAATTCAAACTGTAATAAAACGTAACAACATAACTTTCATTTCTTTCAACTTAACGCTCTGCTGGTCATTGCGTTAACTTAACGCTCTGCTGGTCACTGTGTTAAATTTGATCATTGAAATGTTTCATCAACTGTCATGTATATAAAAATAATAAATAATGCGTGCAGTAAACTAAATCTCAAGTAAACTACAGAAGATAAAGAATCTTAACTATTGTTGGATTCGCCTTATACTTAGTTAGTTCTGATTTTGATCTTGTCACTGAAAGGACAAGTCAAACTAGTTGAACCATGTACATACCTTGAGAGAGAGAGGGAGTAAACAAACCTTAGTTTCTTCAATCAATTTAGTAGTGCAGTCAAGGAGAATCACACAGATGCACTCAGAATGAAAGATGTACAGTCAAGCACTCTACCAACAGATTCACGATGAATAAATTCCCAAAACCAGTCAGGGTGGATCAAACAGAAAAAATCAGCCTATACAAAGAATGGATCGCAGTAAACCCCATGCAGAATAACACAGAGGTAAAACCTGCAGACTGCCATGGAGAAATAAAAACGCAGCCCAGATCGAGTAATCTAGGCAGATCAGTGAAGACCAGGCAGAGAGATTAGTGAAGACCAGGCAGAGTGATCCCGAGAAGACAAGCTCGTGAAGGTAAGCCAAGCCGTGAAATAAAAACCAGCAATCAAAATCCAACCCAACAATCAAAACCCAAGCCCGTGAAGGTAAGCCAAGCCGTGAGAAAAATCACGTAGTCAGTCGGCAGAGAAATCCCCTCAACTAAAACGCAGACAGCAGACAACCGGCAGAGAGAGCCCCACAAATAAAATGTAGAAAGCAGACAAATGGCAGAGAGAGCCCCACAAATAAAATGCAGACAACCACCGAAAAATAATAACACGTGAAGGTAGATCGATGAAGACCAGACCAAGAAGGAGATCGGTGAAGATCAGACTGAGAAGGAGATTGGTGATGACCAGATCGAGAAAGAGATCGGTGACGACCAGACCGAGAAATTAATCCCGTCAGATCAAGCCCACAAAGATAAGCCAAACCAAAAATCAGAATCCAAGCCTGTGAAAAATCAAAATCAAAATCCAAGCCCGTGGAGAAAGTCGTACCGAGAAAAATCAAAATCCAAGCCCATGGAGAAAGTCGTGCCGTGAAAAATAAAAATCCAAGCCCGTGAAGGTAAGCCATGGTGAGATCCCAAAATCATATGTGTTGAAACTAAAAATAATCTCTTCCTTAAATAGGTTAGGGTATATAAAAAAAATTACTTAGGATAGAATTAACAGAGGCCCACAAAGATAAAAAAAATCATAAAAATAAAAAATAGGTAGCCCAAAAGAATAAACCATCTCAACAAAAGTTAAAAAAGATTTTAATATAATAAAAAGTAAATTGTCAAAAATTCTATTAATAAAATCATGAGATTTTATTAATAAGACTAAAATAATTATTTAATGAAATTATAATAAAATGAAAGTCCAAAGGTCCAACATAAAGTCCAAAACATAAGTGGGTCATTATAATAACAACATAAGGTAGCCATAAAAATAAATGGTTCAATGATCTTTAATAAATCATCAAGTAAATATACTCCATAAAGTAGGAGTCATCATAGTCAAAGGTGCACACAAGTGATAGTGCTAAGACTAGTAAGAATAGGACCAAGATTCAACAACCACAAGATCAAGGTGAACCGTAAAGGTGGACAATCTATCAAATAGGACCAATAAGACCAAATACTTTTCTCTCTCTCAAGGTACATAGTTTTATATATTTTGTCATCACTGTATAAAGGGGAACATCTAACCGGATGGTACAATCCTTTTGTGCTTGACATTGCTCCTAAAGGTTAGGTACTAGGGACATCATCAAGGGGTGGCCAGTCCCTTGAGAATCAACCTAGAAATAACCAATTAGGAGAGGGGACATCATTATCTTCCATTCTTAATGAATGGATTTCAGCCTTAGGCTGAGTTTCAGTCTCACTCTGAATCAAGTTGATCAATCCCTGGACCCTAACCGAGTCCTCCATTCTCTCGCAGAATGGTTCTCAGTACTAATCTGAGTTTCAGTCTCACACTGAAAATTGATCAACTACCTGCAGTACCTACTTGGACATCGTGTCCCTGGTCCTATACCAGAATATATCTCTGCCTCTACCTACAGGCTTTACTTGGACATCACATCCTTGGTCCCAGACCAAAATACCCTGGAGGCATATAGGGGCCCTAGCCACATGCTAGGGGCTTTTCCATGGCATCAACCTGCTTGGTCCTAGACCAAGAAGCCTAGGAGACTACTGGGGGACCTAGGGTACCTTCTAGGGTCTTATTCTATCCTAGTCAACTGACTAGGAAACCATTCTCTGAGAATGGGTCTCGCAGCTGCACTAACTTTAACAATATTGACAATTGAGGATTGCTTTATTGCTCTTGTATATGTGGCATTTAGTTTTCCAATCTATTAATGTCTAGTGTTCCTGAATCGCAAATTATGAAACTAATTTTCATATTGCTGCATTGCAGGCTTTATTCTACTCTGCTCTTCATTGTGCATAAGAAATAATGATTGTTGATGATGGATCAAAGAACTTACTGAGGGTTGTAAATAGCATGCTAAGTGCACTGGCTTTTCATTTCAGAGAGTATTATTGGATTGATACGATAAAGCTCAATGAAATTTATAGATACAAGACAAAAGAATATACCCCTGATGCTGTCAACAAGTTCAATATTTATCCAAAGCAAATTCCATCATGGATTGTTAATTGGATGCCTGATCAAGGAGGATTCCTAATTGGGAACCTTCAGCCTGCTCACATGGATTTCAGGTTTTTCTCCTTGGGGAATCTTTTGGCTATAGTAACATATCTAACTACTCCAGAATAGGATGAGGCTATATTGAACCTAATTGAGAGCAAATGGGATGATCTTGTGGGAATCATGACTATGAAAATCTTCTTTCCTGCATTGGAATATGAAGAGTGGTGAATTATCACTATCAATGATCCAAAGAATACGTACTGATCTCTCCTTTCTCTTATATTGATTGTTAATATGCATGGTTTTGTACATCGGGATTTAGAAGGGAAGCATACAAAAATTTAATGTTCAAGGTTGTGTTTGCATTCTGTGTTCACTTTTAATATTGAAGTCATTTATGAGTGCTGAAGGACAGGATGGGATTTTGTAGTTACATTCTATGTGTTGTATGTTGGCATGTACCTACTGTAAGATGCTGAAAAATTATTATGTTAACCTATCTCAAAGTTTCCATCTGCTTCATTTTTCCTCAGTATTGTGTAGCATATCTTCTTTAGCTATATGAAATTTTTATAGTATTCTTGGTAATTCTCTATATATAATGTTGTGTATTTGAAAGCTGAAGAATAATCTATGTTTGATTGGCAGCTATGGTATGGAACTCCATGCTTTGATTGTAAATGATTTATATTATCATCTTCAAGGGGAGTTAGAAGGTCGAAAAATTCCTCCAGGATCCTTTCTGAGAGTTTCAGAGCACCTCATAAAGTTGGAGATAGATTCAATTTTGCAGACTGTTAAACATTTCCATTTAAAAGAGCTTCATCCATTATGTGAAGATAAGTATATTTATGATGCCAAAGCCCTTAAAACAGAATTGGGTATAGATTGGTGGCCTCACTCAGATGACAAAGGACTCACAGCAGCAATAGAAAAGACACTAGAAATCTTGAGCCATGCAAATAGGGCCTCTTGCCTTGCAGATTTTCAGTTGAATGCATTAAAAGCATGGATGACTGTGTTAGCTTTGTCAATTTTTGACAAAAAATTTGTAAGTTCATTCATGCTTGAGAACTATCATACTGATCCAAAACAATTTCTGTGCTTGTTATGTTTCTAAACCATAAGAATACCTACTTTCCTTGTTTCTGTTTTATAGCCTTTCTGGATTAGTTTGTTTTGGTACTTATATTTTTTTTTGCAATACCTCATATCGTTTCTTGTTGAACAGGGGACAGAGTTAAGTTCAATAACCCTAAATGCAGCCTTCTCAGAAGAATCGATAGGGTTGTGTGTTGAATATCTTTGCAATTATCTATTGACATCAATGCAGTTGTTAGGCCCTCTTGGTGATCCAAAAAATTACATGCTGAATTTTCTCATAACACAGGCCCAAATTTTGCTTATTTTTGTGAGGTGGATGTGCAGCCGTATAATTTCAACAGCAAAGAGAATGCATGCTTGGCCACTCTATGCAAAAGTGATCAGAACAGTGATCACAAGCCTAAAATTATTGATGGATATAAAACCATTTATTCCAGACAGACTTGAAACAATGCTTAGATGTCTCCTGGCAGTGCTTATGACATCATTAGACTTTATTCATTCTCAAAATAAAGAGTACTAGGAAAGTAGAGAATCAAAGACAGATATGCAGAATGTGGCAGAGATGCCTTTTCTGATGTTTCTCTTATGAGTTTGGGATTTCTACCTATTATTTGTAGTTGTGTTGAAAACAACAATGTTGCAAACCTATCTTTAGCTGTAATTGATACACTCTTAAAAGGTTTCATGGCACCTAATACTTGGTTGCTTGTTTTGAAAAACCATTTTCCTATGCAGTGTGTAATTGGTCGGATTCGACATGATAGTTGGAGAGATTCAGCTGCTGTAATCCTCAATTTTTGTTTATCTTTAGCACGTGTGAGAGGAGGTGCTGAGATGTTGTAGTCTACTATTTTTTTTTCATGCTTGTCAACATTTAGTCACATCCTACGAGATGAACTTTCATTAGGCTTGGGAAACAGAGAGGATCCATTCTCTGCGTGGCATAACGGTAGACTGTGTGATGGGTTATGGGGTTTAGGGATAGCTGTTGTAATAGCAATGGTGAACTCTCTTGGAGAAAATGATTCTGGTGCTTTAGTTCTAGACAATGCATTAACCTACTTTTATTCTGAAAAATATTATATCTTGTGTGCACTATATTCCCTTGACCTTCTAGCCAATGCACTTGGTAGGAAGAGAACTAAACATCAAAGGCCCCAAACGTCTCTCGTCGTATTATAAGAAATAGAACATGCCATTAATCTTATGTGCCATCTTGCAAAGAACCGAGTGACATGGCTAAATGTTATGCAAGGTGTACATTCAAAAATCTGGGAAACTTGTATACATCTACTAGCCTTTATTGCTAGATATAAGGTCTCATATGTACTCGAGATAATGCTAGGGAAAGTATGCTTTTGTGATGCCCTCCCCTTCAAAAGGAAGAGATAGCTGCACATGAAAATCCTTCAATATTAAACAACAAAAATGGATGGCTTGTTGTTTCAGGAAGGGGATCAATGGCTAGAATAAGACAATGGCCAGCATTGCAACAACCTGCACTTGATCTTGGCACGAATATTGTGCCATTATCTTTTGTTAAAGGTGACGCTGAATCAGAAAATATTACTACTTCCTTTACAGAATACTCGGATTTGGTTGCCTTACAAGTGTACATAATAAATTTTCATTGAGATATGTGGCCATTTTATTGTGTTATCCACTTATCTTGTTATATGTGAAAGAGTTGATAAGTCTAGGTGATTTTTCCAAGGCAAGCATGTCAAGTCAATTGTAATTCCTAGTAATTTTTGCAGGAGAGAGAGTTAACTAGTCTAGGTGGTTTGTCCGAGGCAGGGAAATGAGGCCAACTATAATTCCTAGTGGTTTTTGTAGGAAAGCTAATGCATAGCACAAAAACATACTTATTTTATAAAAGACTGAACCATGTAATGGAAAACTAGCATTTGGAATTAAAGCAGGAAAAGAGGAATAGGCAAGGGAAATTGGAAAAGTTTTAAAGGTCATCCTAGGGTCTAAATCCTAAACTACATTCTATAGAAATAAAATTCTCAAGTTGCTTGATTATGTTTACTTACAGAAAGAAGAACAGAGTTGGTTAAAATCCAAGCTAACCAAGTTGGACTTGTATAGAGTCTAGATGCACACACAATTTATAGTGTTTCTATAAAAAAGAGTAACATTGGCCAGTCTGCAGACCATGATACAACATAGAAATTCATAAAGAGAAACAACATATAGGTTTGGATTAAAAGTATAATTTGTAGACAGTAATCTCTTGGGCACAATGATGTCTTAACTAACAAAAAAGGAAATGTGAGAGTTAGTTGATATATCATGTGTAAGAGTGCAAGAAACCTCATTTCATCTTTTCATCTCTTGCTTCTCTTTCTTCTTGAATAGTTTGAGATGGTTACAACCATTTTGGATGTCAACAAAGTGGCATTCAAAGCTAGGTAAACTACAAATATATGAGTCATGACCTGCAAATGAAAATTGAAGTACCCCGATTTCAATTGCAATTCCTAGTAATTTTTGCAGGAGAGAGAGTTAACGAGTCTAGGTGGTTTGTCTGAGGCAGGGAAATGAGGCCAACTATAATTCCTGGTGGTTTTTGCAGGAAAGCTAATGCATAGCACAAAAACATACTTATTTTATAAAATACTGAACCATGTAATGGAAAACTGGCATTTGGAATTAAAGCAGGAAAAGAGGAATAGGCAAGGGAAATTGGAAAAGTTTTAAAGGTCATCCTAGTGTCTAAATGCTAAATTGAATTCTATAGAAATCAAATACTCAAGTTTCTTGATTATGTTTACTTATAGAAAGAAGAATAGAGTTGGTTAAAATCCAAGCTAACCAAGTTGGACTTGTACAGAATCCAGATGCACGCACATTTTATGGTGTTTCTATAAAAAAGAGAAACATTGTCTAGTCTGCAGACCATGATACAGCATAGAAATTCATAAAGAGAAAAAACATATAGGTTTGGATTAAAAGTATAATTTGTAGACAGTGTTCACTTGGGCACAATGCTGTCTTGACTAACAAAAAAGGAAATGTGAGAGTTAGCTGACATATCATGTGTAAGAGTGCAAGAAACCTCATTTCATATTTTCATCTCTTGCTTCTCTTTCTTTTTGAACAGTTTGAGATGGTTACGACCATTTTGGATGTCAACAAAGTGGAATTCAAAGCTAGGTAAACTACAAAGATATGAGTCATGACCTACAAATGAAAATTGAAGTACCCCGATTCAACAAAAGAAATCCCAATAGAAACTATTTTGGAACTTTTTATCCAAGACCAGTGGTATGGACCATATGGCAGATTTAGTTGGCTCAAAATACGAATCCCTTCCAATCTATGACAATACCCAGGAGTCCCATCTCTTTGAGATGTCCTAAAGGATAAAATCAAAATAAAAGAGACCAGTGTAAAACTTAAATTGCTTGCGGAAACTCTCAGTCAAAGAGAATCACATATAAACTTTAATTGTTGCTACATATTAAGAAGTACATATTTTGTACCATGTTTGGTGTTATATAGGGTCATATCATGTGCAAGGAGGGATTGTTGGTTGACCAAGCCAATATATCAGTAATCATGAATTGACATAGACCCAGGAATGTGTCTACATTAGGACACACATTTGGAAACCAATGTTGTCTTGTTGTTGTCTCTTTGTGAACCACAATAGGCCTCTCATCCCCCATTGGTCATTCTCACAGGGGAGAGGCTACAGGTAAAATGGATTAATCAATGGGAAACCTCCACAGGGAGAGTCGTGCATACCCTCTCAATCCATATGGGTCTTTACATCATGACTTTGAAGAGGATTTGAGAGTGAATCCAACTGTGGCATAGTTTGGAATCATTCTATCTAAATCTAACTCACCTGACACAGTGCTACAATGATTCAAGTATCCCATACAGGACACATAAAACCCCAAAATGGGTCACAATATATAGCTCAAGTGGTTGATTGTTGTGAACTGCAAGTAGAAGGTCACGGGGTCAAGTCCCCAGGCTGGCTATCTATGTGAACATTGAGGGCATCGCTTGATGTCCCTAATTGGTTTGGTTTCCAAAACTGCAACCAATGGTTTATCCCAGGTACCGTCCATGAAATGAGGGGAAGAAATTGGAGGGTTTCCTATTATTTATTCCATGA